>VZRL01004704.1:31196-74821 GCA_013397895.1 Origma solitaria | reverse complement strand
AGGGGCACCCCGCGCCCGGACCCGCCCCCGCTGCTCGCCTATTGGACAGGCGGCGCAGCTCTCGGCTCGCCATTGACTCAGCGCGCTGTCGCTTAGGGGAAAACCGGGGGGGCGGGGTCTGCTCCCAGGGAGCTGCCATCTTGAGTGTGGCAGTGGGATGGGAGCCCGCAGCCGCGCTCCGGCCGCCATGTTGTGAGTGGCGGAACTGGCTGATAAGGGGTGCGGGGACTGCACCCCTTGCAATGGAACCCCGGGAGCACAACTGGGCATCGCGAAAAGGACGTTCACAGGCATCCTCCTCCACAGCCACAGCCCCCCTGTGGCAGCCAGGCACTTATCCTCCATGCACCGCGTCACTCGTGGTTACAATGACCCTTGCTCAGCCTCCTCCCCAGTGCACCCACATTGCCCCAAGCTCCAAGAGGCCGCCCGGAGCTGGGGCGCACCGGGCAGGGGAGAGCGTGCTGGGATGGCAGCAGCAGCATGGCACTGGACTCAAGGTGTCCAGCGGGCAGCAGTGTGTTGGTGCCAGCACCATTGGGAGACAGGAGCAGCATGGAGAAGAGGATCTCTGGCTGCAGCTGTGTCCCCCCATGGGTGATCCTGCACATACCCAGCAGGAGAGGGGGCACCGGCACTTGGCATTGATTCACAACGCAGGAGAGACAGCCCATGTTCCTGGGGCAGTGTCAAAGAGTTTCTACACCGTCACTCCCAGTGTGCCAGACAGCCTTCATGCCGGATTGGCATGACGAGGTTTATCAGATGCGCAGATAACATGTTAAGAAAGGCCAGAAAAAAATAATCGACTTAGCAGCTTATCTCCTGGCCTGGCATTTTTCTATCAGGGCAGACCTTGGGCACACCTAGCCCTGCCGGATCAGCTCAACCACCTGCTGCTGGCATGGGCCAGTAGGCGTTCACCCATCACACCTGCACCATGCTAGATCCTCTTCTTGTGGCAGCCAGATCCCAGCCTCCACCAGCCTGTGGCCAAGCCCTCCTGCTGGGACTGCCAGTGCCCGAGGGAGCCCAGCAGCCTCCCATGCCTCCCCAGCCCCATGGCAGGCTCTGCTGCAGACCAACGTGACATCTGTGATGTGGTCACCGTTTGAAGTGAGGTTGTGAACATGCTGGAACACTGACATTTCCGCCACACGCAGTTATTGAAGGAGCTTTATTCCTGTTCCCAGCTAGCCCCGAAATTAAAGGCACAGCAGGGAGAAGGCAGAGAGTTCACTGGAGCACAGGACAAGCCCAGATCAGGTGTGACTCATTGTCGGAGAGCAATTAACACTTGCTGCTCTTCCCAAGCGGGAATGAGTCTGGCTCCGACTCTTGGCAATGATGTTTCCTTCCTGTTGCAATGGGAAATGGAGGCTGGGCTGGCCACAGCTTGGCATCAACTCCTCTGCTCCCCAGTGAGACCAAGGCAGGCTGCGGAGTTTCTGTGGTTTTGGGGAGGGCTGGCAGGCAGGCACTGGATGCAGTGACCATCTCCAGAGTGATGTGAGCTGTTGAGATGAATTGAATCCTCCGGGGGAGATTCCAGCTACAACCTAGAAACCTAGAAACCCTGCTGAGCTGAACTGTCAGCTGGCATCAATCCACGTTGATCTGAAGAGGGAATCCACTGCTATAAGCTCGGGGCGGGGGATGGGGAAGGTTTGCCTTGAGGATGGCTTGCCAATTCCATGAGCCTGGAGCAAACCTCTTCCTCTGTCCATCAGCAATAAACTGCACCATGTTCCGCTCCCCAGGGCAGGGGGAGAGCTGATGTGAGATGGCAATAGCACTTCGGGGGGTCTCTGTGCTCCATTGCCCCTCCAGTACGCCTGGGGACAGGAAAAAAGGAGTGGCCAAACAGCCGAGGCTTTGCTGCCGTGGTCCCAAGCTTGGCTTTGTGTGGCTGCTGCCCCAGAATCACTGGCCACAGAGCTTTCTGCCCTGCCAGGACCCCCCAAAACAGCCAAGACAGGAGGGGTGAACAGCTAGAGCACGGCTGTGATGCACAGGGGAAGGGCAGCAGCATGTCATTTTGCAAACACCACCATGTTTCTGAACATGCCAGAAGCACCTTGGACCCAAACACAGCCCCGACTGCTACAGGTGCCATTCTGAAAGCCCTCAAAGCTGTTTTGGGTGCAGGACAAGAGCAGCTTGATATAAAGAGCTTTAAGAAAAGCAGAGGGCAGAGATGTTTACTTATGGCTTCTCCCCACTCCCAACAGGAGTAACATCTGTTTAATTTCATGTGCTTATCTATTACTTTAATTGTGCTTTAACAAGAGAACTAATAATGCCCACAGAACAGATATACAAGTTTGAACATGTTTTCCTACTTTCTGCTACCCTATTAATTATTTCAGAGCTCTCTTACAGCTTTCTAGCAGTAGCTATGTGTGGTTGGAGACATTATCCTTTGCCTGTTGCAGCTTGGACAGAAGCAAACCTGCTGTGGATACAGCCTGGCACTTCATGAAGTACCTTTTGGGTTTGGCTGCTCTCTCTGAAGGAGCAGAGTGGTTAATGTGTCTCTACTCAGGCATGTGGCTGATGTGAGCATGCTGCTGCCCCAGAGATCTGACACATATCCCTGACTGGAGGGAGGAGCATGGATCATCCACTAAGGCTCTCGGAGCAGCCACATCACATGGCTCGATAGAAACCCGCTTGTCCCACTGAGAGATATTCATCAGCAAGCAGGGAGCCTGGATGCAGCTCATTAAAAGTAGGGGCTTTAGTCCAGGACTTGGGCTCCTTTCTCCCCCAAACTAGGCTGCAGCAAACTCAAGCTGCTCTTTTTTGGGGTAGGAGAGGCCTCATGGCAGACCCAAGATAGCATCATGAAACTCTGCCTGGCCAAGAACATCACCCATTGGCATAGGAAGGGTCACCCAGTGTCATCCTCCCAGCCCCCACTACAAGATGAGTGTCAGTGTGAGCACAGCACAATCACCTTTTGCACATGCTTTGGGACTTTGCAGGCCCAGGCACCTCTTGAGGAAGGCTGCCATTGAATGGCCAAGGGTTTCAGAGCTCATGCTATCCCTTACACACTTCCTCCTTCTCGTGGCCCCGTTGCTCACCTTCACCCTGATGCTTTGTCAGTCACACAGCCCACACCTTTCCCTTCCAAGTCAAGCATGAGACCCACATACCAGCCCAACCCAGTGAACCGGACACACAGAGATCAGCCAGAAGCACAACCCACACCTGTTTTTTAAAAATCATCGCATTTATTTTTCAACCTTCCTCTGTCATTTGCAGTGCTGCTATTCAGAGCCTGAGCTGATGCCTTGACAGATCTGCAACAAGAGAGGAGCTGCTGGAGAGGGTTCAGTGGAGGGCCACAAAGATGATGAGGGATTTGGAGCATCTCTTATGAGGGGAGACTGTGGGAGCCAGACTTGTTCAGTCTGGAGAAAAGAAGACTGAGAGGGGATCTCCTTGATGCATGTAAATGTCTCAAAGGCGGGTGCCAAGGGCATGGTGCCAGGCTCTGTTCAGCGGTGCCCAGCAACAGGACAAGGAGCAATGGCCAGAAAGTAAAACACAAGAAGTTCCACCTCAACATGAGGAAGAAATTCTTTACATTGAGGGAGGCGGAGCACTGGAAAAGGCTGTCCAGGGAGGTTGTGGAGTCTCCATCTCTGGAGATACTCAAAACTCACCTGTGTAACCTGTTCTAGGTGACCCTGCCTTGGCAGGGTAGCTGAAATAGATGATCTCCAGAGGTTCTTCCAACCCTAACAATTCTGTGATTCCTGTGTCTTCTTTCCCATATCAAAGGGGGCACAGAGACAATTGCCCCTAAAGCTGCAGTTTCATGATTCTACTGTGGGGACCACAGATGTAGGACAAGGGTGACAGCTGGCTCTTGTGCTCAGAGAAATTAAAAAATTAGAGCTTAAAAACAATTAGCTATTTCTCTCCTGGATTGTGGCAATCTCAAAGTGAATAAAACGTGAACCTGAGAGCAAGGAAGGCATAGTCCAAGCATTGGCCTCTGGACTTTGGAATGGTCACTCTCATGGTGCAGAGAGAACAGGTCCCTTCACGCCTGCCAAGACATGATCCAGCTCTTGGGAAGAGGCTACTGTGGTGGTTTAAGGCAGGAATGTGGTTTGGTTGCTGGTACTATGGCAGAACACCTGCTTTTGGAGGTAGAACTGTGCTCTGAGCCCCAAGGGAGAGAGCCTGATGCCTCATGGGGTCAAATCCAGTGAGGCCCAGACAGGCTGAGCAGATTCTCCTGTGCAGGGCCAAAGGAAGGCACAGGATGCACAGGCATCCCTCAGGGCAAGAGTCACATGGGAAGGCAGAGACATGGCCAGCAGCAGATGGGGGTGGCTCAGGACAAGCCAAAGTGCTGCAAGCTGGACACACAGAGTCAGATCCTGCTTCTACAATGGAAGGCGGCAGCAGAGAAGGTGCTGGGTGGGGGAGCAGATCTGGGCTGGACTGTACTGGACTAAACTGTGCCTCTGACCCTGCTCAGGGCATGTGGGATTGGTGGTGGCAGGAGGCCAGAGGGGTGCGATGACTCCCGAGGTAGTCTCTATTCACAGTCCTTTGTTAAAATAGACGTACGGCACTTTGTCCCCATGCTTGGCCACGATGCTGTCACGCAGCTCCGGCTCAAGGTCAGCCAGTGCAAGGGAGCTGTGGGGAGAGGGGATACACACTGAGAGCCATGATCCTCCTCCCCAGCCACCAGTCAAGCCACCCTCCCTCCACATTGCCATTTGAGGTCCTCTGCAGTCCCTGGGATCTTGCAGGCTCATGGCGAGACCCCCCACCTTTCCATCCCAGTGCTGGAAGGCAGAGAGCTGCCCATGGAGCTGGTGTCCTGTTCCTCCCAGCACAGAGCTCACAGAGCAGGGGAGGCACACACTCTCCTGCTGCCCTGGGCACCAGCATTTACAGGCAGGCAATGCCTCGGTTGAAGGGTGGGTGCCCATCATGCTTCTCCTGGGATGGGCAGAGAAGGACTAGGGCAGGAGGAAAGCTCCTGAGATCCCATGCCGGAGGGGGAAGCAGTGGGACAGGTACCATTGCTGTGGGAAGAGGGCGCAGGCTGCTGGCACCATGAACAGGAGGCTGTGGGACAGAGAAGAGCAGACCATTAGTCTTGGGGATCGCAGCCCATTTGCCCTCCAGCCACAGGGATCTCAGCCCAAGAGGTGCTGCTCACACCCCATGACTCTCAATAATGGGGGAAAGCCCAAGCTGAAAGGCAAGGAGCTTTGCAATTCCTTCTGGGAAAGGTATTTTTTCAAGCATCCCTTTGGAGCCCTACTCCAGGCACTCAGGTGATTGATCAGTGAGATACTTACAAGCCCCCACAGAGCAGCACCTGCAGAGGCCCATGGAAAACCCGGATCCGCTGCAAGAGAAGAGCCAGGAATGAGTCCCTGGCCTCACTACAAGACCCACTCACAGGGCGGGCACACTTCTCCCCTCAACAGGGCTGAATGCCCAACACTTCTGGTGTGCCATAACCCCTCCATGTCACTTGAGAGGCCTTTGGTGAATCCGTGACTCAAGTAGGGAGCAAAGCAAGCTGGGCTTTGCAACTCGCTATTTGATCCCCAGCATATCAGCAGCTGGGAAGCAGGGCTGGGGCACCACGGAACCCACTGGCAGGAGAAACATGCACTCACCTGCATGAAGGTGAATTTCTCCAGCCGCTCCATGATGATGGGCAAAATAACTAGGTACAGAGAGCAAAAGTCAGCCCAGATCCCCGAACAGCTATCTTGCTAGCCACCCTGCAGGACTGTCCCAGCAGAACCATCCGCCTGGGAGGCGTGGCAGCAGCTAGTTGTGCTGGGGGCCACTGAGTGTTTGCTGACAGCAAGGACCTGACAGAAGACCCCCACACATTCATCACCTGGGCAGCATGGTTTGTGCTCCTCATGCTCCCATCTCTCCTGCTGGGCTTGCAGCATGTCAAGGGACTCAAGAGCAGAGCGGATGACAGGCTGCAGGGTGAGGGGCTAGGGCCAGGGAGCATGAGATGCATCCTCGTGGGGCCAGACTGCCACAGGAGCACCCTGTCTCCCACGGGCTGTGGTTTGGCATGAAGAGAACTGGAGGCTTGGGGGCCTCTGATGGGAATGGCAGGATGAGGAGACCAAATGCCATCTGGCATGCAGGGCCACCCTCCCTCTTCTTCATGCAGGAAACTGAAGCAGGGGAGGGCAAGGTGGTGGGTCCTGGGGAGTCCCCAGTCCAATGGTGCATTCACCTGCCCTGCACTCACTCATGCCCGGTGCTGCCATGGTGATCCTGGAGAGCACAACCTGCGCGATGCCCTTCACTGCCGCCCTCTGCAAGCAAAAACAGGAGGTGAGCCCCGGCAGCGCCGTGCCCCAACCCGAATCCCCATTCCCACACTCACCCTGGAGAGGCCGAGCTCATTGTTGTCCCCATCTGTCACTGTGATCCCATTGATGATCTCCCTGAAGGGGACAGGCAGCCAAGAGTGGAGGACGGGATGGTAGGGAAAGGATGAGGACACAGCGGCAGGGTGAGAGGGTGCCAAGGGAGTCCTCTGCTGGCACAGCAGCCCCAGCTGCCCTCAGGACGTGGGGCTCCACCACCCCGGGGCACCACTGTCCCCAGCCCAGCCAATGCTGCCATCTTCAGGGCACAGCTGTGAGCAGGATCTGGCCGTGCTAGGGACGGACACTGCCTGGGACACGCTGCTGAGCCAGGGGACAGTCCCTCACACAGCACCCCAGCTCCCTGAGCCGTGATTTGTGGGGGACCCCGAGCCCACTCGGGGTTTCCCAGCACCAGGATATCATGGACTGGCGTTCTCCCATGACATGCAGGAGACCTTTGGGGCTGAGGCATCTTCCAGCACAGCTCCCAGAACAGCCATCCTCAGCCAAAAATCCTCCTCCAGCTCCAGGTAGAGGCTGAGCCATCCCACCCAGCACCGTCCACCCCAGACACAGCACTGCAAATGCACAGACCCCAGCTCACCTCCCTCCAGCTCCCAGGATGGGAATCCCAGGCAGGGAGGCTAGGCAACCCAGGAGCCCAGCTGTCACCAGCTTGCCTTTGGAGGGAGCTGGGTCACTCAAGCGCCCTGACCACGTGTGACACTTACTGTTGCCTCATCATGGGGATATTGACACAGTTGGCAGCAGCCACGGCTGCGAAGGGGACCCAGCGGGCCAGCAAGGGGGGAGCTCGCTGCGGGAAACAGGCTGGCATCAGCATGGGAGAGCAGGATGTGCCCAGCTGCCCCACCTGGCCCTGGCCTGGCATACCTTGGTGTAGAGGTTGAGTCCCACTGCGGTGGCCAGGGCTGCACTGGTGGCTGTGACATAAGCCACCCCGATTTGCCTGGACAGCAATTTCAGAGAAGGGAGACAGCAGAATCACCAACTCTGACTCAGCCCTGTTTCTTCTGTGCCCAAGACATGGCACAGAGGGTCTTTACAGGGTATCCAGGGGTGCATCACATAGAGACGCCCCATGCTGTGGGGCTCGCTCACCTCAGAGAGATGGGGGAGGCAGCATTGCGGTTGGTATAGTTGACAAAGGCATTGAACGACTGGTTCACCCACTGCCAGAAAACCACAGCAGGCACTGTCCTGCAGAGGAAAGGGACCGGAAGAGCACCCGAGGACTGTCAGGGATGCCTGGCCTGTGCTCATGGCCAGGCTTGGCAGGGAGACAGCCAAGAGGCCCACAATACACTCATCATGATGTCTCCAAAGGGAAACTGAGGAACTGTGGCAAAGTCACACGCCAGTGGCAGAGCTGGGAAATGATCCCAGGAGTTCGAATTGCCCTGGGGCCTTGGGAAGCATAGGAAGGGGAGGCCCAGTCCTGCAAGGCACTTGGGCAGGGGTGGGAGACACAGCTCTCAACAGGGTGGCGGCCATCCTCTGCTGGGCTGAGATAAGCCTTTGTCAAAGTGAGCAGCAAGGAGGGGACATATGGGGACAGAAGTGACTCTGGGGGATGAGGGTACCTGGGTTTTTACTGGTGTCTCAGGGACACTGACATGGGGCAGGAAGAGAAACAAAGACATGTGGGTCTGAGGAAGCTTTGGGATGCAGGAGGGTGGAGAAGGGAAATGCAGGCAGCTGTCAGCAGGGGCTGTGGATGCTGAAGCAGCCTGGCCTGGGGACACTTTTGCTTCTCAGTTCCAAGGACTGCTATGGGCCACAGACCAAGTGCAGAGGCCAAGTAGGACTTGATTGCATTAATCATTACAGGGGCTCTGGGAAGAGCCCAGCTGAGCTCATGGTGAGGTAAGACCATCCCCAGCCACACCAGCGACCAAAGGGATCTGTGATGCTTCTACCATAGGACAGAGCCCAAAGACATGGGGCTTGAGCATGGGACACAGGCAAGCACAGCAGCATGGACATGCCTTGGGCAGCACCCAGTCCCAGAGGAGGCAGACGGGACATCCTCCAGCCACTGGGGACCTTGAGAGGGGCTGGAGGCTTTCAGGGCTGTGTCCCCAGCCTGGTGTACCCAGGAGCTCACCGATAGAACTGGAGCATGCAGCCAGTGATGGCCATGCCCCCCGGCACCTGGAAGGACATCCTCCCAATGAAGTTCATCTTCTCACCGCTGTCAGGGTGGAAGGCTGAGTCGTACAGCTTCTTGGCGTAGAGCAGCTGCTCCTGGCTGCTTCCTGGTGGCACCAGCCCAGCCCTGCAAGCCCAAAGCCCATCAGGGGAAGCTGCACAGACCCGCCAGCACCTGGCACTGCCGAGGCACAGAGCTCCGGGCACCACATGAAAGGCAGGGGAAACATCTCCCAGAGGGATACGTGTCACAGCTTGAGGATCCTGGGAGAAGCCTGGGAACCCCCTCCAAAACTAACTCCAACAGATGTTACATCACAGCGTATCTGCCTGGGAATGACTGCCTCCATCCCCCTGCAACACTGCACAGTGGTCAGGACGGCCATGGACACAGGCCCCAGCTGCACCCCTGCCCCTCACCTGCAGCCCTCCACCAGGGCCTTGGCATGGTCCAGCTCCTCCTCCGGCACCAGCACTGTCCGAGGGTCGGTGATGTTGAGGAAATGCTTCAGGCGCCCCACGAAGGTGCTCTGGTCCCAGCGTGGGGAGTCGATGTTGAAGCCAAGGGGAACTGTGGCCATTTTGGCGTGGGTCTGGGCAGGGGGAAAAGGCCGCTCAGTAGGATCCTGCCTTGCTTGCTCATTGAGTGCGGGCCTGCCACGGCCACAGGAGCAGTCAGCTGGGTGAGAGCCGTGGCAGGTTTATGTTTAACAGGACAACTGGACTTTCAGCAGCCCTGAGCCCAGGAGGACCCTGCACTCCTGCTATTGGCACAACACTGCAGTGAGGCTGCACTTCCACACATCACCCTGCTTGCCTGGGGTCCCCCCACTTGGGCTGCACCTCACAGCACCTGGCACCCCCTCCTTGGGGTCGGACGGTGCTGCACAGTACTGCAGGGTCCAGCTCACCGCTCCACAAAGCTGCCCTGCAGACACTCCTACAGGGGCACTACAATGCACCCCCTGTGTGCACAGAGCACAGCACCCCCACACTGTTCTGTGTCCCCCAGGGCACCACCCTGCACATCCCTCTAATGTTCCTCTGCACTGCTGTGGCATTGTCCTGCTTGCTCCCTGGCATGCTGCACCACATGCCCACTGTTGCACAGCACAGAATCGCAGAATCACAATTAGGCTGGAAAATACCTCTGAAATCATCTGAGTCTAGCCTATGACCAAACACCACCGTGTCAACTAGAGCATGGCACCAAGTGCCACCTTCAGTGTTCCCTTGAACACTTCCAGGGATGGTGACACCACCACCTCCCTCAGTAGTCCTTTCCAATGTCTAGTCACTCCTTCTGTAAAGAAATTCTTACTAATGTCCAACCTGACCCTCCCTGGTACAGCTTCACACTATATCCTCTCGTCCTGTCGCTGGTTGCCTGGGAGAAGAGGCCGACTCCTACCTGGCTACAACCTCCTTTCAGGTAGTTGTAGAGAGCGGTAAGGTCCCCCCGAGCCTTTCCTCCAGGCTAAACTCTCTCAGCTCCCTCAGCCACTCCTCATAAGACTGGAGCTCTAGACACTTCACCAACTTCCTTGCCCATCTCTGGAAGGCACAGCACGGCTCAGCACACCCCAGGCTCAGTTCGGCACGGCACGGGACGGCATGGCACACCCCAGGCTCGGCCCGGCATGGCACAGCCCTGGCACACCTCCGGCAAGGCACGGCACACCCCCTCCCCTGCCCTGCCCTGCCCGCCCCGTCGTGTCCCCACGTGTCCCCACCTGCGGTCCCGGGCTCCTCTCCCGCCTCCCGCCCACGTGGCCCCTCCCGCCCCCGCGCTCCGACGCGTGGCCGNGCGAGCACGTCGGCGCGCGGGGCGGGTGTGACGCAGTTGCCCATGGTAACCCCGGGCCGCGCCGAGGATGGTGAGCGGAGCGGGGGCGAGCGGGGCCGGGCCGGGGGCGAGCGGGGCCGGGGGCGCCTGAGGCCGCGGATGATCCCCCCGCGGAGCGTGGGGTGATGGGGGCCGGTGGGTCTGTAGGGCCTGGCCGGGCTCATGGCAGTTACGGGCAGGCCCGGGGCCAGGAGTGGGGCTGCCAAGGCGATGGAACCAGGAGGAGGGGTCCAGGCTCTGCTCGGCGGTGTCGGGCAGTAGGACAAGAGGCAGCGGGCAGAAACTGATGCACAGGAAGTTCCACCTGAATACGAGGAAGAACTTTGCTGGGCGGGTGACGATGCACTGGAACAGATTGCCGAGAGAGTTTGTGGAGTCTCCCTCACTGGAGATATTCCAAAACCATCTGGACGCGATCCTGTGCCATGTGCTCAAGGATGACCCTGCCTGAGCAGGAGGGTGGACCAGGTGACCAACTGTGGTCCCTTGCAGC
Organism: Origma solitaria; assembly: GCA_013397895.1. Classification (NCBI taxonomy): domain Eukaryota; kingdom Metazoa; phylum Chordata; class Aves; order Passeriformes; family Acanthizidae; genus Origma; species Origma solitaria. Next base: position 63,918 of record VZRL01004704.1, on the reverse strand, counting down.
CTGATCCATCCAGTGATTGTGTGACACCCACCCAGGGAGTGCCCACCTGGGTCATTCAGTCAGGCGTGGGGCCTGGGGCTGTGCAGGTTCGGGGCACCCATACAAAGGGATGAGAACAGTGTAAGTTTGGGGCCTCCAGGCATGGAAGACCCTGGCAGGACATAAACATTATGGGGGACTCAAAAAAGGGGATTGAATCCCAAAAAAGGCAACAGAAGTGGTGAAGGGCCTGGAGCACAAGTCCTGTGAGGAGTGGCTGCGGGAACTGGAATTGTTTAGTCTGAAGAAGAGGAAAGTCAGGGGTGACCTTATCACTCCCCAGCTACCTGAAAGGAGTTTGTAACCAGGTGAGGATCAGCCTCTTCTCTCAGGTAGAAGTGGCCTAAGTGACAGGACAAGAGAAATAGCCTCAGGGGAGGCTCAGATTGGACATCAGGAAGAATTCCTTCACAGAAAGAGTGATTAGACATTGCGAAGGACTGCCCAGGGAAGTGGTGGAGTCACCATCCCTGGAGGTGTTTAGGGAAAGATTGGAAAGATTGAACATGGCACTTGGTGCCATGCTCTAGTTGACATGCTCTAGTTTGGCCATAGGTTGGACTCGATCTCAGAGGTTTTTTCCAATCTAATTGATTCTGTGATTCTGTGAATCGGGTCTAGGCAGAGGCTGGAAGGCTCGAGAATGCTACGGGTGGGGGGTCTTTGTTGGGATGGAATGAGTGTGCCTGGAGTTGATTCAGTCAAGGTGTGGAAGGTGTGATGGAGGAGTGGGTCCCTGGGAGGCCTCTGGAAACCAGGATGGCAGTGGAGCACTTGGCCTGAGGAGGAGCAATGAAAGAGCCTAGCAAGGACGGAAGGCAGTATTCAGGGACTGGCTGTGAAGAGTCTGGGAGCAGTTGTGACTCTAAAGGAGTACTGGACAACCCAACTGAGGTGGGAGGAGGCCATCCTGGGATTTGAATCCTGGCTATACGAATTGAGTGAGCTAGAAGAGAGCTTGCTGAGGTGGAAGGGCTGGTTTTTGATACACAGCCTTAAAAGAGGAGTTCAATCACAGCAGAGAGAGCCTGGGTGAAGGGGTTGGGTGTTCAGGCATGGCCAGGACTGAGACAAAGTGCTCAGGGACTGAAAGAAAACTGCCATCTGGGTGTGATGGACAGTCTAGTGAGTCACTGGGAAAACCCAGTCAATGTTTGGCTGGCTAGGATAGTTTGCTGGGATATTGTATGCTTTGGGGTTTTCTGCCATGGGCTGGGGAGAGCAGGGACAGTCTGAGTTGAAAAGAAGAAATAAGAATAAACTGTGATAAAGACTGGAAGTGGAGTTTTGATGCTGATGAGAGAAAGAGAGATCCCAGGGAGAAAAGAAGTGTTGGAGGAGAGAAATGAATTGTTTGAGACATAGCAGTGTAAATTGAAGGAAGAAACTGGGGTCTTGGGTGGATGGCAATGCTGGGAAACAGGTGGGGCTGTAGTGCAGTCTGAATTGAGGTTGGAGGAAGGTTGGATGATGGACCAGGGTCATCCAGACGTTAGAAACAATGTGGGTTTAGATGCCAGAATAGTTGGGGTGGGACAAGTGGGATGTTGGCAAAGTCCAGTGAGGACTGGAAGGAGGGGTTCTAACTATGGGTGAGGGGTGGTAAGAGAGAGCTGCTGTGGATGTGGAGCCATCCATGAAAATGTTGAGTGAAGAGAGAGCACAGGCAGAAAGAAATAGCAATGGGGAAGGAGCTTTCCCAAGGGCAAAGCCTTATTTTGTGCAGGAGCCCTCTGGACACAAGCTGGATTCATGCAAGTGGAGGGATTCGTGCATGGGAGGAGGTGTAAGCAAGAGCACCAAAGACAGCTTCTCATCTTCACTGGGTTAATTCTGCCTGCATCCCTACCTGCTGGGCCACAGAGAAGGAGATTGAGATAAGGCCTGTGGGATCTGCTGTATTTTAGATGAGTTGGTGATGGGGCATGTCACACCAGGCACCAAAGCCATCACAGGATGGACATCTGCTGTAAAGATGAGGGCAGCTGCCTCAAGCAGTGCAGTACTTTGTGGGACACATTTGGCCTGCAGCTGCCAAATCTGCTCTTCTGCCTTGTGATGTCCTGATAAGCTGGTGTAGTCTAGGATCTGGCTGCTCTTATCCAGGCGCTTTGTGTGTGGAGAGGGTGGACTGGGAGTTCTCCAGTGTTTGTGTTATTTGATACAAAATTTTACTGCCTCTTTGTCTATTTTCCATTTCTTGGAGTTGTTTTCTGAATTGTAGTCTCTCAGGCAGGGTGGGTGGCATTTTGGGGTGCCTGGTAGGCTGGCTGGACTGGGCAGGGGACTGGAGAGCAATGCACTATCTCTCTAGATTCTCAACTTTCACTAAAACAGAATAATCATTTGTGGCAGAAACTCTGAAACAGCAGCAAATATATCCAAAGCAGCTATGGCAGCCCGGGGGTGTGGGTCAGCAGTCAGAAATGATCCAGACAGCTTGATGTAAGAATTTACTGCTTGTCATCTGAACTGTGGTAGCTGCCCGTGAGCACGTTCCTGCCATGTTGTGATTGCACTGGGAAGTGCTTAAACTCCCCTCAACGACTGCTTGCTCCAACTCCAGTGATAAGAGGGTTAATGCTGAGGTTTAAATTATTTCAGTGTTCATCCAAGTGAGTAAGTACAGAGGGGAAGTGTCTCCTTCTGCAGAGCATACCAGAATTTCTCACAGCTGTGGGGCAGGGGTGGTGGAAGGTCATAGTTGGAGCACGCAGGGAAGGATGAGCCATAAAACTGCAAAGCATGAGAGATGTATAGTGCTGAAGTCTTTGGCACTGTTAAGCAGCATCTGCAGTGGGCGCATGGCAAGGGCGAAGGGAGGCTGCTACATGAAAGGATATGTTGCTTTCCAAAGTTTAGGAAATGCTGTGTGAAGCAGAGCTTCTGGCTTCCTCATCCCTATAAGAACAGTCTTTACCAAGAGAGATAGTATGTTATCGATAGATGCTGGGGCCAGAGTATGGCCAGTGTTTTTCTAAAACCATTGATTGAAGATGGCATCATTGTGTCAAAACCAGATTTGTCAAAGTGGTGCCCTGTTCTACAGTTGAGGAAACTGAGTCACAGAGTGTCTAGCTGACATTAGGCACATCTGATGGAGAGGATAAAATACTACCATAGCTAAATGCATAGTCAGGCATCTTTCTCCTGGTCTTGAGCTCATGTTTCTAGAAAAACCAGCATCTATGTCTTGCTTGCTCTAGATGTACCTCATACCTGGAAATTCTTTCTTTTGTCCCTTGTTCTTTGGCAGTAAGGCTCTATTTTAAATGGCCCCATTAAAAAATGCTTTCAAGAGTTTTAAGTGTGTCACTACTTCAGTTTTCAGTACAGTTCAGTGTCATGTTTTTTGGTTTATTTTACTGATTGCTGAGAGGTTGATATGAGAAACCACCTGCAGATAGGAGAGTATACCAGTCACTAGCCAAGACTTTGAAGTTCTGAAATCAGACAGCAACTGCTGACATTGTCCAGTGCTGGGCATTGGCTCTTCTCTGCATAGGGCAAAATACTTCCTTCAAACCTGCTGAAACCAGAGGAGTTTGATTTTAATTATGAAAAGAGGATTCATGCTGGTATTGGTTTATGTATCAAACTTGAAAGTGCTGTGTGACCTCTTTGACACAAAACTACATTAGTAGGTTTGAGCTGGAAAAACTCTGTAGGTGACTCGACTCCATTAAATTTTGGATTTCAATGCAGGAAAGAAAGTCTGCATTGAATGACACCATATGGTGGAGACATGCAGCAAGCAAATGATTTTTTGGGAGTTTTGCCAGAGTAAGAAGTATTGAATAAACTGTGCTCAATAGATTAATTTACTTCGGTTGTATTTTGAAAAAGACTGGATGATTTTATGACCATTAGTGACATTTGCAGTTCTGCAGCCGAAGATAAAGGTAATCAGACGTCATTCTTCAGGGCACCAGCTAATCAGTGCAGTTGTCAGGAAGGACTCCCCTCCTCCAGCTCTGTGTGTGCAGGATTGCACCCTGGATGACAAATGTAGCCTCATATATCCACTGCGGAAGGCAGGATATTTGGCTCAACTAAGCCCCTCGTCCTTCCCTGTGTCAGCTTCTCCTGTGTGACTTTCTGAAATCATCACGTGTACCCTCTATCTTTAACTTGCTCTTTAAAAATGATGAACTGCTACCATGTTGCTTAATTAAAAGTAAATAAATTGGTGCCCAGAGCTGCGCTAGGTGCTGTGCTGGCAGAGCATGAAGGTGCTCCTATGCCATGGAAATATGGTCTGTCTAAGGTGAGAGATGAGATAACCAAGTGATACGAATAAGGAGAATCCAAGACAGGTTTGAACTTGATATATGTGCTGCCTAAACCTCATCAAGGATTGTAGGTGTGGCAGAGAAGGAATTAGCAGAAGAATCACAGTATGGATATTTTGCAAAGTTTCTCCCACGGTTGTAGGAAAGGCACAGAAGTTTGAGAATAGAGCTCAACAGTGCTGGGGAGCTGTGGGGAGACAGGAGCTGTCACCTCAGTGGTAAATGTGCTTGGCTGAGATGAGTCTTGAGCATAAAGACAAGTGACTTGTGGTTGCAGCAGTGGGGAAGAGGGCATCTCGCCAGGGGTGTAGAGATGGGGGAGATGTGGCTGTAATGGCAGGCTGAGCTGCTGAGCTTTGTCATTGTATTGCATCTTGGTGAACTGATTTGATTATACCTAGATATCCACATCTAGTAGATAAGCAACTGGTGGTGACTGAGGGTGGTTTTATTTTAAATTCATTATCTGAGCTTTGTGGCTAATAAACAGAATACATTTACTTCTCTTTCTTATAAGAATGAGCTGTGCTCTGCAGCAGCTTGTGGGCCACACTTTTTATCCATGCCTCGTGTATCCAGCCCTCAGTACAAGGCGAAATTGTTCTTTCCATTATGGCTTTATATTGCCAATCTGATACAATATTTAAACAGATTATCTCAATGCCCTGTTTGTCCCAAACCAATTTTTGCTTTGGCCTATAAAGTGAATCTTCCTTTCAGCGGCTTCTGTGGTACAGGATGTAGTTACATGCATCAACTAGTTCAAAAGACCCATATACAGCATGGATTTAAAGCTGAATAAACCCGCAAAACCCTTAGCTAGGACTATAAATGTCACTGTATTTTTATATATGTCTGATTTTTTTTTTTTTTTGGGAGAATAGGATTACAGCATACAGCTATAATTGAAAGTCCTTTGATAATTTGGTGAGTATTTTAAACCTAGCAATGATACACTTTCATAAAACCACACATCCCTGTTTTCTGAAGGATGCTAATAAGATGGTTAGCTTTGCTTTCATGCTCGATGTGTTTATGAGTGCTCTTGCCCATTTAGTTGCATCTCCGAATTTAATGCCCCACTCTGATTTCATAGTAATTGTCAGGAGTCTCTTTTTCTTACTGTATGTCCCCGCTCACTGTCTGGAAAATGCAGTCTCCTCATTGCTGACCCCATCAGTCTGTCTCCTCATGGTGCTTGTAAAGAAAACCTTTTCCACCAAGGACAAAGATGTTTTTAAACAAGCCAATCTGATACAAGACATAGTTTGCTTAACCCAGAGGTGACCAAGAAGCAGTTGCTGGCTGACTGTGCCCAGCCTTGAGTTGCTCTGTCTGGCTGCCCTTCTCCAAAGGCTGCACGCGCTGCCATGCTGTGCTGTTCATTATCTGAGCAGCATCTGCAGTTCCCTTCTCTGTTACAGATGCCGCAGTCTGCTTAGTTTTGTGCAGCTGACACGCTGCCCTTACGCTCCTGTGAGGCATCTCTGCGGCTCCTCAGCCAGCTCACATCTACCCTGGCCTGCTCGAGACTTGTCCTGCTTCTCACCCTGGACACTCCAGTGAGCAAGTGCCACTGGCCTGGCTGCCATGCAGGCATCCTGGGAATCCTTCCTTCTCACTACTGGCTATGTCCCAGCAGGAGACGTTTGTTACCTGCCCTGCTTCAAAACTCTGCTCCTCCTCTGTTCCTCCTGAGCTTCCTCTTTGCACCAGATCTTCCCATTTCATGGCTTTCTACCTGACATCTCCCATCAACAGCAAGGCGTTGCTTTCTGATTCTCGTCAGCCCAAGTTACTTTCATTATTGTGTTTGTCAGCAGAGGAGTGCTTGTCCATCAGTGTGTGTGCAGCAGGGGCTGCTTGTCCCACGTAGTGGTGGTATGCACAGGGAACTCTGCTGAGTTATTTTTTCCAGTCTACTAAGCTGTCAGGAAATGCTTTCTGTCTTCCTAGCCAGTGTGCTCGTAAGACCAATTAAAAAAAATTTAAAAGAAAGAAATGAGAAACCCATCTGTGCATGGCTTTCCTTAGATTTAAATCTTTGTTAACTACAGGGAGGATGCTGGTTTCATGTTTTAAATACTATTTACAAAATAGTAACAGTCATAGGAACCAATACTATTATTTGGCTCTTGATTTAAGTTGTATATACAGACCATGTAACCTCTGCCGGCAGCTACTGAAATAAAGTCCACTTCTCTATGTTGGCTTGCTTGTCTTCCAGCCTTTTAAATCAGCTTACTTTATACCTTAGAGAATACTTTTATTTCTATATATATCTTCTCTTCTATTGGCTACCCCAGATAATCCTGTGATCAGCCATGCAGCAGTGTCACTTGAGTAGAATATGGAGCGATGCTGATCGTTTTCTCATAGGCTGTCATACTAGCCCAGAAATAGCATCCATCTACAATGGGAGAAGCTCTATTAACATTTACAACTGTTCCTCTTCCCGACCCTTGAGAATTGCTCTGTGGTAGATAAGCAATACTTTGTAATACATTTCTTTGCGCTCAGTATTTTGGAGTTGAATTCTGAAATATAAAGGCACCTAATCCTGATCTGCTGTGGGATACACTGCTCTGCTCTTAGCAAGTGGTGCTGTGAATAGGATTAGCATTTCAACAGCTTCTTTTTTTAACTGTGAGCAATAAACTAAAATAATAGGGCCTGATTCAGAGCTCTCCAAAGTCGGCAGTAGTGCTTTGGCTGATGTACATTGGCTTTGGGTCAGGCCCATAAGAATGGGAAATTCAGTGTTTCCCTAGAAAGGAAGGAGAATGTGTGAATTTTAGAGTTCCTGCTCCTGTGGAGTCTGTCCACACCGAGTTGAAATCCACAGATTTACAAGCCAACAAACACAACTGCAAATTCAATGGCAGGTGAAAAAAAAAGTGTTCCTACTCATGCAGTTAAAACTTGTGCCTTTTAATGATGTCAAGGGCATTTAGGACATGCATATAAACAAGTAACCATTAGACATATTTCTGCTGCTGTTCCTGTTCTGTTCCTTCAGACATGTGGAAGTGCAGACCATCATTGGGGCAGAACACGGGTTGGGCACTGTGGCCAGGGGGATGAGCTGTTGGGCTTGGCAGGGCTTGCAGCGACTGGCTGCATTGAACACAGCCCTTCAAATTCATTAGCCATGGGCCTATGGGTGAGAGCCAGCTGGGAGCATCTGGCCCTCAGGGCCCAGCACGTGGTGTTACAGGCCTGTACACTTCAACTAAAAACTGTTTGGAGATTTACTGTGCCTGTACTGAGCAGGCATGGCATCCTCTTAACACGCAGAGCGCATTGCTGATTAACAACTCATGAGCAGGGCCTGGATTCCCAGTTTTTTACCTGCCTCTTTATCACCTATGAAATAGGTGATACCTTGAGCCTGATTACTGGGCAATAAGACTGCAATTTTGCTGTTCCTTGCAAAGCTCTGAATTTCTGAACCTCAGCTTTCCGCAGTGCTTTTTAAAAGCACAGCAACAGTGGCAATTCTGCAGCTTTCTACAGATATCTTTCAAACCCAGTTTTACTAAGTTCCTGCTCTTCTCCCTGTTTCATACACATTGCACATGTGTTTTGAGCTGTGGCTGGTAATTAAATGGAAACCTGATAAATTACTCTGAAATCGAAAATGCTTAGAGGAGTGGATTGGGTGTCACATGCATTTGAATCTCTGAGGGTTACTGAAAACTTTAGCATCACGACCTGTAGCGCTGTGTCCTTTCCAAAGCACTCCCACCTGGGAGCAGTGAGGACAGCAGTTGGAAGCAGCGAGGAGAGCAGTCGGAAGCAGCTTTTCCCAAATGGCTGAGGTTGGGCTCTCCCGGAGTGGGCAGAAGGACACTGCTGGAGACAGGGAATGCATTGCTGCGGTGACAGTTGTACTGCGACGTGCAGCTCTTTATCTTGAGGCCAAGTTTCTGATTGCTGTGATCTGGAGGGGATCGGGAGCAACCTTCAAGGCTCAAATAGTCCTTGGCTCTCAGCAGGAATATTTAGAGGGTTTAGTTCCTCATAGCAACAAAGCACTTCAAGACATTTAACTGATTACACCCTTGCAGGTCGACAAGAAGCATTGTCTCCATTTTGCAACTGGGAGAACAAAAATGCTTGAGAAATGGGCCCCATGGGCTCAGGTTTCTGCTGATATTTGAACTTCCTTCCTGGCTCTGGGTCTTGGTGGGCTTCAACAAGGGAATTGTCTGGGAGAGATGGAACAGGAATGCTGTAGATTTATTTCTTTCCTGGATGTTCTCAGGCAAATTAGTAGCAAGAGCACCTGTCTGCAGGCAGGGTCTCAGTGTGGTGTGTGCTGCTTCAGCTCTGAGGAGGGGTCCCTGACATGCAGGGGCTGCAGGGCAGCGTGGCGGCATCCCCAAGGGCACCCAGGCATTCCTGGTGTCACATCCTGCTCCTGTGCCCTTGGCTTCAACTGCCCCTCTCCTGTGGGGTGGGCTGGGCACTGAGAGGCAGGTGGAAGTTGGGTGATTTGCATCTCTTGCTTATGTGTCAGGATCCAGAATATTTTTCCAGCCATTTTAGAGAGGTGCCAGTCTCTGACTGGTGGCACTGACAAAAGCTTGGGTGTACTGCTGTAAGGTGCATGGTTGTAAATGAGCTGACCTGCATATTCTGTTTCCTAATCCTGAGTGATACTGTCAGCTCAGAGAGCTGAGCCTGGCTAATGACTGGAATCCACTGTGCTTTTCTTAGCGAGGATGTGTGGTGATCTGAGATAGTTGTTAAGTGCTACATCCTGAGAATCAGAACTGCACGTGCCCCATGGGTCCAGCATGTTTTAGACAGATGAATGGGGTTTGAGATGACCAGGGAGGTATATGAAAAGAACCAATGTCAGCTACATAGTAACCTGCAGTTAACTAGGAGGCAGATCATATTAATTGGGTTTCCCCTCTGATAAAGGTAATGAAGAGCTTGCAAAGGACTTGGTTTGCAGCTTCCACACAGGGTATCCATAGGCACTGTCTCCCTGGCACAGGGAATGCCAAACAGCTGTGTGACAAGAGCAGTGCAGCCAGGGGGGCACCCCACTGTGTGACATTTGTGCTGTCTGAGACCTCCTTTATACTTTGAGATGGGAGAAAATTGGGGCAAAGGGAGGAGTAGGAAATGAAATGGGAATAAGGACTGCAGAAAGGTATTCAAGGTGTCTTGGGACCCACCACCAGACAAAACCCATTTCAAGGGAGGAGGGCATGACGTAGTGGGGGGTGAGAGTTGGGGTGGGGAAATAACAGCTATGATCTCTCTTGTGGATTTAGGGTTTACTGTCAATTCTGCGCAAACTAAAAAGCACCCCAGACCAGGAGGTGAGAATCCTCCTCTTGGGACTGGATAATGCAGGCAAGACCACACTCCTGAAACAGCTGGCATCAGAGGACATCAGCCACATCACACCAACACAGGTGAGGAAGGCCTTTCCTTCTGGAGGCAGTTATTGTGGTCCCACCTGCCACCTTATACAAAGCACCAATGATTCAGCAGAATCTTTCAGTCAAAGGGGGAGCAACTGGAGCCTGGTGCACCATTAAGTTTGTGTCTTTTCTGCCTAAGAGGAGGCTTCCTGAAGGAGCCAGAGAGCTTCAGGCCTGATCCGTCAGGTAGTGCAAAAGTGGTTGAATGCTGTGGAGCTCTGCAAAAGGCATTTGGGTCATGCTAGGGTTGCATGGATGAGACTTTGTTCCTGTTATCCTTGCCAGACAGGGGACATGTACAGTGGATGCTGCAGCACTGGGCAAACCCTTGTCTCTTTGCATCTTTCACCCAACCAGCTCCAAGGGTCCTGCATATACCAGTGCTCCCTCCCTAATATCTCCCATGCCCTTTTGTTGAGCTTTGGGGTTGAGGAGAAGAATGTCTCCCATCAGAAGCACTGCAGCATTGCTCCAGAGGAGGTTGCTAGAGAGCTATGGGAGATGCTTCCCCCCACCCTGTAGCTGCCTCCCAAAGCTCCCAGCCCTGGCACCCTAATTCCAAGCCTCGGTCCCCTGGGTGGTGTGGCAGCATGTTGCCAGCCCACGCCACATCCTGTTTTTCTACTTGAATGCACTTTCAGTTGGTGCTCTAATTGATGAAATAGACCCTTCAGACGTGCAGCTGTTGCTCTTTTAAGCCCAGCATTAGCTGTGTCGTGTCGAATTGAGCTGAGACCTCTGGCTTCATATTAGTTGTGACTGTATACTCAGCTTTCACAAGTTCAATTCTGCTTCTCACAATGCCCTTGTTTTCTCCTTATCTGCAGCTCTCCCACCTCTTCCTGCACCCACCCTGCTGAGCCCTCTCGGGGCACTAACTGCATCATATGTCTCCATAGCCATGACAGCATCAACCCTTGACCCAAGAGCACTGACAAACTGATGGTTTGGCAGCTGCTTTTGCTGCTGCCTCTCCTACAGCTGATCCATCTTTGTGGCTGCCCAGCCCATCTCACTGCACGTTGCAGGCATGGGATATATAAGGTGTTAATGTCTGCCAATGAACATGCTCCAGCCATTCAGGTTTATGCTCTATATAGCTTTGTTTCTCCTCTTTCCAGGGCTTCAACATCAAAAGTGTACAGTCTCAAGGCTTTAAACTGAACGTATGGGACATAGGCGGACAGAGGAAGATCAGGCCATACTGGAGGAACTATTTTGAAAACACTGATATCCTTGTGAGTATTGGCTGCAGTTGAATGCTGTGTTGATGCAATGGCTTTCCAAGGTCTCAGCCAGAAATTCAGAAACAAGTAATGTAATGTCCCAGTCCTCAGCAACACCATTGCCATTGTAACAGGAGTTATTCTGAGCTAAATGGCAAGATTGGTTGGGTGCAGTAAGAAAAATACAGTTATGTTTGCAGAAATCATTCAGTTGTATGTTTTTACTTTCACAGGATGGTGCTGTTTACAGCCAGTTCCTTTCCTCTCATCTCAGTCTCTTTCAAATGAAAGAACATTAATAACTTGTACTTTACCTATCTATAGCTCCTTTCACTGGAGGCTCTGAAGGCCTGTCGTGGGCATTAGTGACTTAAGCATCGTGTGTAGAGGTAGGTCAGTATGGTGCCCTTGTTTAATAGGTGGGGAAACTGAGGCATAACAATTTAGTGTTATGTCTGGCATCACATAGGAAAGTTTCTGACTGAGGAACACAGAAAGACCCCTTGTCTTTTCTTTTGCTCCTTTAATCATAAGACTGTCTTTTAATGGTTTTGACAACTTAGCTGTAATTACCTTACAATTAGCTACAGATGACCACAATTATATTTACAGTACAGGACCACTGTTTTTCCATGTCAGAGCACATTGCCCTGGGACCCTCCAAGTGCTGTCTTGGCTAGTTTCAAAGATCACCTCTAGCATGCAGCCACATATGCCAGGATGAAGGCAGACTGGGGGCTCCGGGCCTTTCCCTGCCCCAAGCATTATTGCCTGTGGGTACAGAGAGAAGGCAAGGTCTGCAGGCTCCCATGGGAAAGTGGGAAGCTCCCTTGGAAAGACACCCTTCCTCCCTCCTGTCACACACTTCAGGAGCTTCAGTGTACTTCCATGGAAGGACCAGTGCAACTAGGAGCAGGACTCTCTACACCAAGGCTTGTGTCTAGTTGCTGAAAAGCCTGGCTGTGCCTGCAGGCTTAGAACATTGTCCAGATGAAGCTGTTATTTAAATGTGACTAATAAACCCTTGGTACTCTCTTTTGCAAATCTTCATTTTTCAGCCTAATTTTGGAATCTGATGTTTGAGGGCAGCCACCTCTGCATAAACCCAATTGATTGCTTTTGCAAAGAGGAACTGTGAGATTTTCCAAGGGGAAAGATCTGGGTTTGAGAAATGAGCAGGACACTCATTGTGCTCCTCTGTGGCTGTTGAGAACAGAGACATGGTGTGGCTGTGAGGTGACAATGCCCACTGAGCCCAAGCTCTGTGTGTGGCAGGGGAGGCAGTAAGTGTGCAGATCAAAGTCAGCCCTGCAAAGCAGCAGCATTGGGATCTCTGCCTGCTGTGGCAGGTGCTCAGGCTGCAGAGGCTGTGCAACCACAAAACAATATCTGGAAGGCTCTGCTGGCAAAGGCCATGAGCTACACTAGCCTGTGGGCTTCCACTCTTCCCAATGTGTGCTGCATGGGAGGTGCAAAAATAAAGGTGAATTTGAAGACTGAAGGAGATGAAAGCAGTTGTTTTCCCTTGCCCCTCTCTCACCCCAGGTAAAACAATGTACAGAGAAAACCCTTCTTTTCATATGAGTAAGAAAATGGGTGGATGGAAGCAGAATCAGTGTGGGGGAAGCAGCAGTGTGAATTCAGAAAAATAGCTGGTGCACCGATGGACTTGAGTTCCCCTAGCTGCACTTCATGCTGACAGCCAGTCCCAAACTGGGAGATGTTGGTATGTCAGGCCAGTGCTTTGCTATTTCCGTACTCACCAAAGCTGGGATCACATATGTGGTGATGGCTCGCTCTATCTCCTGCCAGTCCTCACACCTGTTTTAGCCAATAATTTTACCCTCTGACAAACCTGGTGCAGATTGTGCATTTGTAAATTGAGCCAACTTATCCCTCATGCTATTTCTTCATCTAGTCCCACCACTTGCAATTTCTGCCCAACCCATTTACTCCAGGTTGTGTTTTGGCATGTTTCTAAAAGGAGGTACCCAGCTTTACAGGAATTTCTTTCTCAAATCTCCATTCTCCAGCATGGTGTTCAAATTGGCAAACTATGTTACCAAGCACCACAGCCAAAAACAGGCTCTTGTGTAGCCTTGGCCATAGAAGGAAGTGGGAGATGAGATACACTACAGTTCCCAGGACCCCCTGCTTCTCTCATCTCCTAAACTGTATTGCATAAAACAGCAAGGACCCTCTAAAGAGTATTAAAAAGCAGGAAGTAATTACAAATTCAAATCCATGCAGGTGCCTTTGAATGAGAGCTTGGTCTTGCATCACACACCTGTGATATTTGGAAGCTTAACGCAGGCAAATAAGGTGTGGATATCTGGCTGATTGCATATTCAGACAGGCACCTGCAGCTATTTGGCACAGTGCTTGCTGGTTTGGAAGTCGGCACTCGGCACATACTTTACTTTCTCTGTGCTGTGCTTTTGTGGCTTTTGCCCCAAGCACTGTTGTCTCTAGTTCTCATCTTGCAAAACAGCTCCCTAGCGAGGAATGAGCGGTGCAGGAAAAAGCCTGGCTGGTTGGGACCCAAAGCTATCCCTTCCCAGTTAGAGAAGCACCGTAATACACTGTAATATGTGTACTTTCAGTTCACAAGTAGCACTCGGCCATTGCATTCACGTGTTGTGAACTACCCCAGAGATGTCCCGTGGGAGGACAGGTGACAGTCCAGTCTCGCCCCAGAACACAGCTGCCAGCCCTGCAGCTTCTTCCTTTCTTTTGGTTTGTGTTTCGTACCCCAAATGGGATGCACAGGGGTGGATGCTTGGCAGGGGTGGGGAGGATGGGTGTAGCTGATCCAGTATTGGTGCACATGCTTGGGATCACATTGCAGGGAGAGACCTGTGTGTCACGCCGTGCCCACGGGCCTGTCCCCATCACGTGGCACCGGGTGTGTGCTCTGCTGACACATCCCCACGCAGCTGTGTCCAGCCCTGCTGCTTGTCCCCCAGCCTCTGTCAGTGCACATCAGCCCCCAAGTGATCTGCAGAGTGGCTGGGAGGTTGCTCGGTTACCTCCTCAGGCCTGGCATACAGATTCTCTTGCTGTGTGTTTGGTCCCATTTCAAACAACTTGAATGCTGCTCATTAAGGGAGTGCCTGTAGTTTAATAGATATTGCTGCTAGAGATTTTCCCTCCCCCTACTATTTGGTCAAAATTATCCTGGAAGCATGGAATCTTATGCTGAGACTGCCTGCAAGGATGCCATTTATCTTGATGGCAGGGTGCTGTGCTCATCTATTCCCTGAAAACCAGGCTGACACTTGCTCCCTGTAAGCCACCAAAGAGCATGCAGATGACATGCTAGCAGCTTCAATCACTACTGATGGGGAATGGCAGCGACTGGAAGCAAAATGCTCAGTGTTTGTCACCAGTCCTGTCCCTGTCTGCTGTCCCAGCATCCTTCTCCTTCAAAAACCTTCACATACCAAGCAATGAAAAAGGGATACTAGTCTATTCTTGCCTGCGTATTATACTGATGATCCCAGTGTTTTTAGATGGCAGCTGAAGATGGAGTCTTGCAGGTTGCATCCAGCCCTCATCCCCAACCACCCTCTCCAGGAGGCTGCAGGAGGATTGCCTGATGGAGATGAACTCAATGTGCCCAACACCGTCAAGTGTCCCCTGAGTGCCATCGTGTGCCTTGGTGGCTTATTGAGGAGGTGATGCTAGAGGGCAGCACGGCACAGTAACACCAGGGCAGCTTGTACACTTTTCTGGGGTGAAAGGCCACATCTGGCTCCCCAGGTTTTGCCCTCCTATGTTCAGCTTGTAAGCTGGTCATTTGAAACAATACCAGCAGTCTCCTCTTCAGATAATAGATGCTATGGAGATGGTGACAGCATCCCCAGTACTGCTACCAGCTCCTTTCTTATTATACCCACATGGCTGTCCACTCCCCCGCCTTTAAAAGAGGTGGCTCCTCTCCTTTCAGAACATTATGAAGTTTTGTCAACATTCCCTAGAAACAATAGCAAAGATCTTTGTGCCCATAAGCATAATTAGTAGGTTCAGCTCACTTAAGCACATGCAACTGTGGAACAGTGTCTTCTGGGAAGAGTAACTTTTCTTGTAATTTCTTTTTCAGATCTATGTCATTGACAGTGCAGATAGGAAGAGGTTTGAAGAAACGGGTCAGGTAAGTTGCTTATGCCCAGCTTCCTTTGAAGTAACTCAGTGCTTCTGAGTGCCCCTTGCTCACAAAAGTTAGGAAGAGGGTTTTGTCGTTTATGAAGGAAATTTGCATTTCAAGAGACTTGCCTTTCAACATCAATACAGATTATTTTGGTAGATGTGAAACAAGGAAAATAGGTAGCCTAATTCTGCTTAAATAGAGCAGTATTCATTAAAGTTATACAATAATAGCAAATGGAGCCTAATACTGAAAGCACAAACTTCTCCAAGTCCTTTAAACTTTGCCAGACCAAGACCCTAAGGAATCCTATTTTCTTATTTACAAAGCTGAAATGGGAATCATAGTGACTTGATTGTCTTTTGGATGTAATTGAAAAAAAGCTAAGAACCTTCTAACTAGGACTGGCCAGAAAATAAGATTTCCGTTTTGCAAAGTTTTGATGTTTTGTAACATTTTTTGTTTTAGCTTGGAACAAAAATAGGACTTTTGAACTTTGTTTTGTAAAATTCAGAAAGTGACAGTGTCCCAAAATAGCTAGCAATAGATTTACCCCATAGAAATGGGAGATACAGATAAAAGCCCTCTGTTCTGCCTGATTTGAAGGAGACACTTGATCTTTTGCCTCTCAAGTCTCATGGACACACCCCAACAGCAGAACTGTTGGTTGTTGGAGGAATCTTTCCCCTGCTGGAGCTATTTCATTTTATATCAGTAATTAAATATTCATTGGGCAAAAGAGATGGAAAGGAAGCAGCAGCTTAGAGCACTTGCCTGAGTCAGGCAGAGTCAGCCTGGACCCCTCCTCATATTTCCGCAAACACTCTTGGTTTCAATAAATCAGCTGTGTCACATGAAAGACCTATTTTGTTGAAAAATTCCCAGCCAGCTCTGTTTATAACTCCATCCTCTCGTCCTGGTTTCCGAACCAAACATTGCTTTTGGGGGAATGGAGTTGTATTTTCACTGCAGTTTAGCATCTCCCTGACTGCACTTGTTTAATCCAAGTTTCTCTTCAGTGGATAAAAGATGTTAGAACAGTATCTGAGAGGATGAGACCTTTCCAGCTAAATAAGGAGCCCACAAAAATCTGCTATACTCATCTGTCTGCAACGCCAGCAGTCCCTACAGGTTCAAGTTCTGCTGAGTTTGTCATATGTTCCCATAGGGAAGTGACTTGAGACTGGGTGCCTGTTTCACATGAGACCATTGCACAACCCTAGACATGAAGTGTTTCAGCCACCATTGATCCACTGCAGATTCAGGTTTAAGCTATTAAAAAAATCTTTTTGAGTCAACCGGTTTTGAATGAACAAACCCATTTTCAAGATGCCACCCAATGTGTGTTGTACATATGGAGCCAAAATCCAGTTAGTAAAGCTGATCTAGCTTGTCTTCAGCTAACCAATGCCTTCAGAAGCATCAGCACTTTCCTGTGGGAGGGAGATTTCCATTTTGGGGGTGGGGGTAGGGAAGTCCTCTCCAGTTTAAATTGCACAGATTAAAACTTCGAACAACCCCCTGAAATTCGTTATTAGCAAAGATATCAGGACCTGTGTCAATGGTCGTTCAGGTACAAATGCCAGTCAGGCGATAACTTAAGACAGATTCCTCATACTGCCAATTTACGTGTTTTTTTGCTGTTTCATCAGTTTTGGTCTCCTGGGATCAGAGACTGGTAAAACATAGAGTTGTAGCCTTTAAGGCAACTGCTAATTTCAGACCGAAATGAAGATTTTTCTAACCTGTAATTGGAAGAAATAGCTTTTGAACCTTGGGCAGAGATGATTGTATACATTTTTGCTCTCTCATAATAAGATCTAGGTTTCACTGGAACACACTCTTCTAGCATTTGCCCTAAATATATTTCTAATTAGAGACAGCCACTGGTGGTTGAAGGTTTTCTTCCCTTCCCTCTCACCATCTTCCCCCCACCCCACTCCCTTGTAAATGATACAGGAGCTGGCTGAGCTTTTGGATGAAGAGAAGCTTAGTGGAGTCCCCGTGCTCATATTCGCTAACAAGCAGGATTTGCTGACGGCTGCCCCTGCTTCGGAGATTGCCGAGGGACTGAACCTACACACAATCCGGGACAGAGTCTGGCAGATCCAGTCTTGTTCAGCTCTTTCAGGAGAGGGAGTACAGGTGAGGCTCTGGAGAAGGCTTGCTGTGCCAGCAGGCCATCTGTAAGAGATTGTTGATCTGCAGGGTGGGGCTGGACGGGCTGCCTCACTGAGGAGGGTCAGCACAGCCAAAGTCTTGCAGTGCAGAACGCGGGCTGGGGGTGTGTGTCTTGGGGCGTGTGCAAAGGGAAGGGAGAGCTGTCGGCCCTTGGGATCCTGCATCCCTGGGAAAGGGGAGAGCAATTGCCTCCCTACCCAGGAGCCCTTAGCTGGCCCAGATGAAGACATTGATTTATTTTAAAGAGACTGCTGTCAGGTTAATCATTCCCACAAAACAAATGGTCTTTTACTATTAACCCTTTGACTGGTACGAGGTGTGCACTCTAGAAATCTGATTTACCTTTGCTACTGATGTCATTTGGCATTTTGCTCAACCCAGGCGCCAGGGAGAAAAACGGATCAATTTTTCTGATCCAGAGAAAGGCAAGAGTTGCACATGGGGCAAGGACCACTTCTAATGGCAGCATGTGGGGCAGCAAAACCCACCGAGGGGCCTGCACTATGTCCCTGTGCTGAACTGTAATAGCTGTGTCTTGGGCTCCTGTGCTGTAGTCAGTTCCTGCGGTATAGTAGCTCTTTGTAATGTAAATGGGACCTAGGTTTGTTTATTTCACTCCTAGGCTTTTCTGAATTAATGAAGTATTTGCAGAGCTTGAAATCCGAGTACTCCCTTCACTGATATTTAAAGAAACAGAATGGTGAAGACATTTATCTTCGTTGCATTTCAGTAAAACCTTATTTGCAGATGCTACAGAGCTGTTCAGGATAGTCAGATCTCAAGCTGAGTATGAAGAGTCACAGAAGCAGCCCTCCATGCTGAGTGGGCAGTAAAATGGCAGATGAAATTCAGTGTTAACAAGTGCAAAATAATGCACACGAGGAACAACAATCCTAATTATACACATACGATGATGGACTCAAAATTAGCTGCCATTACTCAGAAGCAGATCCTTGGGAACAGAGCTTGTCAGAGGCCAGAGAGAAAAATTCAGATGCTAGACAATTACAAGAAAGCAAACAAGAAACATCTTTTCTAGCAGGTTAAAAGTGGTGGTGAGCCCATACCTTGAACATGACCTTAATTTCTGTTTCTGCCACATTTAAAAAGGTTTTAGTAGTAGTAGTAGTAGAATCATAAAATCCAACAAAAAATTAGGTAGAAGGGTCTTCAGAAGATCTTTAGACCAACTTCATGTTTAAAGCAGGGATAACTGTGAGTCTAGAGGAGGCTGCTGAGAGTCTTCTCCAGTCAAATTATAAGTATCTCTAAGCTTGAAGATTCCACATCCTCTCTAGGTAACCTCTTCTAGGCTCTTAACTACCCTAATCAGAAAAAAATATTGTCTATATATCTGCTCATAATTAGGAGGGATTTGAGGATCCTCTGTCAGGAGTGATAAGCAGCACAGAGTGGCATCTGTATACAGGGATAATAAATAAATTAGGACTAGCAGCCTGGAAGAGAGAGAACAGGGGAGTGGGAACATCTTC
This sequence comes from Origma solitaria, assembly GCA_013397895.1. NCBI lineage: Eukaryota > Metazoa > Chordata > Aves > Passeriformes > Acanthizidae > Origma > Origma solitaria. The sequence goes on along the minus strand of VZRL01004704.1, from coordinate 45,096 downwards.
AGGATTTATAAAATAAGGTATAAAAATGTCAGATAGATTGTATGGTATTTTTTACATTGCTAGAGGAAGGGTGTTCCTAATGAAATAATCAGAAAATGGTTTTAAAAAAATAAAAATAAGTGCTTCTTTGCAAGTTGCATAATTAAATTCTGGATCTCATTGGCACTCCCCAGGATGTTGGGGCAACCAAAGGTACCAGAAAAAAAAAAAAGGTATCAGAAAAATACTAAAGTGAATTTCTGAAGAAGGGATCTGCAGGCAGTCACTGACCACTAAGGTCCAGAGGCAGCTTTTGACTGAGGAACTGCTTGGGCCATGGGCTGGGAGGGAAGAACAGAGCAAGGCAGATTCTGTTCCTACATGGTCTCTCCTGACATCCAGAAAGAGGATGCTGGCCTGGATGAACCATTGGTCTGACCCAGTACAGCAGTTCTGATTGAAAATTCTCAGCCTGATTTTTAGACCTGAGTGTAGTAGATGGTGTCCTCTAAAGGGCTTTTTTTTTTTAGTTAACTAAGCTACAAATTCAGCTATGTTGTGGCCAGTCTTGTGAAATGCTTCAGCTCTAATTTTTGCTCTGAAGTTTCCAGTCCAAAGAAATGTGACCAGGAAAGTGAGGCTGCAGTTGACAGGGTTTCAGGCAAACACAGGTCACCTTCTTCATTCCTCCAGGCCTTTCTCTAGGTTACAGAAGTCCGAGGGTGCTCTTCAGCTGCAAAGGGGCAGTAAAGAGATAGATGAAATTTTGAGATGTGTGTTGGATGTGGAAGAAGTAAGTGATACAAAGTGTCACTTTCTGTTCCTGGGCTTTGGGATGTCCTTCCTTCTCAGGCAGATCTGTGGGCTCTCTGGAGTGGGCTGCACACTTCTCCATCGACAGCACCTTCTTACTGTGCCTTCTCCCTGAAGCACAGCACATCCCTAATCATCCAAATAGTGTAAAACATTCAGCCCAATCTCCTCTGCTAGGGAAATGAAATTTGCTGCTGCATTCACTTCCAGAAAATAGAAGACCAGAACTAAATAAAAGTATTTGCAGGCCTGTCTATTTTGTTCATCATGCTTATCTAGACAAATTGGTTTAGATAGAGGCCAGATAACATCCCGCTTTGTTGTAGGCAGTCTCGTTGCCCTAATTAATGCAGCTTATTCCATAAATGATTATTGCAGAAAAGTCAGGAAAGTCACAAACTCTCTATAGCTTATAGAAGACGAGCCCCTACATTTCTCTCCAGCCATAGCTTCAGCCCTGTCAAATCAGACAGCAAGAATGTCAAGCACTCCCTTTCCTTGCAAATCGAACAAAATGTTTTGGGAGATGGCTATTAATCTAAACCCAAATCAGCCTAGGAAGAAATGGTGTCTTCAGTCTTGGGACGCTAAGGAGAGGTCAACATGCTCAAACTTTAGGAGAATCAAAGAACTTTTTTAAAGAGTGAGATTAGGAACGATGTTCTTGAGGATCATGGTGCACCAGGACCACAGGTACCACAGTCTCAGAACAGGAGCTCTCCATGTGTAGTTAAATCTCAGGTCACTGCTTTAAGGACTTCTTTGAGAAATGACAATGAGTGGCAGCAAAATAAATGAAGACGTGGAAGCATCAGGTGTTCAGAATAAGTGCCTAGAAGCGAGCACACCAACCATCACAGCTGATGGAATGTGTTAGCTGGAGTAGAATTGGAGACATTGCTGATGGATTTTGCAAGGAAGAGTTGTGGCATATCTTGTACTGAGCACATGCAGGGGCAGAGTTCATACAGGAAGATGTTTGTGATAGCTTGAAGGAAGAGCAATGAGCAAAGATAAATAATGCCAATACATGAAGGAGAAATAGTTTGAAGGTCATTTAATTAGTTTAGCAGCTAGCACTATCATGTATAGAACTGGGTAGTTAAGACTGGGGATTTCAAGGTTAATGAGATTAGATTATAGTTAATAGAATGATATAAATTTAGAGAATTTAACTATTATTTGAAATGGGTTATTTAATAAAACTGTTAATTAAGGGGAGAATCCATATAGTCATATTCTCTTTTAAAATTAACCATTAGGGACTCTGGAAAAGGGGCCCAGCAGTGTCCTGAGCAGATTCAGAAGAGAGGTGACTGGGTTAACTGGAAACTCCGTGTAGTGTCTCTGGATGCCAGCTGGCAGCCCCTGTTATACCAGCTGAAGACTTCATTACCTCCTGACTGTAACTGTGGGCAGCACTTGTCTTGTTAATCAGACTTCATGGTGCCATTGAGGCTTTTTCAAGCAAAATGTCTGCTTGGGTCTGATCTTACTCTCAGCCCCAGTTACAAAAGCAGGAAAGCCTTTTCTCCTTGCCACAGCCATCTAGGCTCTGCCTCTGGAGTGGAGTTCAGACCAGCCTACACCGAGACCCTGGCACAGGGTACAGCAAGTGAGGGAGGTGATTACTGATGACAGCACAGGAACATAAGGGAACTCTTGCCTCACAACGACTCTCTGGTGCCACGTAGGCTCTCTTGGGGTTGTATTTGTGACCAGATCTCAAATTGTAGCCCTTGGTGTGCAAAAGCTATGTACAGTCCACCCTGGCCAGCCAGGGTGGTGTGAAAGCAAGCAGGACCCCTCAGCTTTGCAGCCTCCTCTTTTGCTGGAGGTGTTATTTAGGGGCCAGGGTGTGATATTAAACACGACTCAAGACTTGGGACCAGTCTGTGCTCTGCAGCTTGTTTCTTGTCTGAAGCAAGAGTCTCCAATCAAAGCCGTGGGAGTTCAGCCTGCCCCGAGGAGCTGTCCTCCAGAATGATGATGCAGCGTATTGTGTCCAGAGTCTCCCAAACATAATGGCCCTCTGGAGACCACTAAAAGCCAGTGAAACTGAGAGTAGCCACTAAACTTCTCCAATTTATGCCAGAGCCCATTTTGCCCAAAGGACTGTGGGAAGGGCTGAGCCTCCCTCGCTGTTTCAAGCCAGTTGAGAATGAATCCCAAGACCTAAGTTACATCTTTGCTGCAATTCAGCACTTTCATAAGGGCAAAATTCAGAACAGGACCCCTGTCCCCTGGCAATGTCGTATCTGCAGAGCTTAGGTTTTGTCTTAAAGATGTCTTAGCCAGGATAGGCTGGACAGGGATCTTCCACATCTTAACAAGGTTCTGGAGCTACTTGTAAATGTGATTTAAAACCAGTTTTGATGACTGCAGCTCTCCTGGGGCAGGCATAGTCTGTGCATGTTGAGGAAAAGCAACCATGTCTCCAGATTACAGGACAGTGTCTTCTGATTTTTAAGCAGGGTAAGGAGGGAGTCTGCAGCACTGCATCAGGGATATGAGGTCTCAGAGGACCAAAAAAAAAGCTTTCACCCAGGCAAAAACCAATGGATAATGTACTGGCAGGAGCCTGTAAGAGCCAGCCTGTATGATCACCGGAGGTGCAAGGAAATGACAGATAATGAAGGCACAGTCCTGGCTGTGCAGAGGGAGAAGAAAGTGACAGTTAAAATAACGCATACCAAAAATGCTAGAGATTGAGAATTTTGCACTTGCCTGACCCAATTTGTTATGGCAGACAGAGGATTACATGAAAGGATTAAGCTTTGCTGTCCTTAAGGTCACATTAGGGGTCACAAGTTTGTGGCCTTGCCTGATCCCTGGCTTGCAGGGGAGCAGAAATTGCGAAGCTTTTTATGGGGTGGAAAGGACTTGTTCGCTGTGTTTGAAGTCAGATTACTTCACTCCCATAGCCGCAAAGCTGATAATGCAGAGAATAAGCAAGCAGTGGGCTAATCTTAAGCAGGACTTTTTATTTCTCCCAGGGAAGGCTCTACCAGTACTTTCCCAAAGGGCGTTGGAGTACAACTCTCTTGGCACAATAGCAGATGGGACTGCAGGAAGGCAGGGTTGTGTGAGCAGCATTTCTCTGCAAGGAGCCTTATCCTCTTCCCTGGGGTTCTCTCTCTTTGCTTTGGTAAAGTTTACTGGCTGCTTATTAAGGAGCTAAGAGAGGCAAAGCTGAAAGATCTGAAATCTTTCCCTGGCTAAGTTTTCCCAGGGTTGACTTGAGGCTGGAATACTAATATTGTATCCGCCTCGATCCTCAGAGTACCTGCCAATGTCTCTGTGTCTCAACAAAGCAGCACAAGGACATCTATCAAGATCTAAATGTTACTGCAGCGATTATACTTTCTTCACAGAATCATCTTTTAAGCATGCAGATATAGGGACAGAGTGTGCAGGGACAAAGGATGACAACAGTTGACTCCTTGAGGACTTGAATCTTTCAAGCACTGTTTCCTCCTTCCCGTGTGCCTTTTCCATAGCAGCTCTTTGTGTTTGTAGCAGCTTCCCTGGATTTCTCTATCTTACCAACACTCCATCCTGCTTCACACCCTAAGCAGAAAGATTGCAAACGTACCTTTTAGGGTTTTTTGCTTTCCATTGCATTTGGTATTCTCCAAAGCATCTGGGGACACTGCAGAACAACCCCCTCCCCCCAACAAAGTTGCACCAGAAGCTGCAGAGGTAGCTGAGGAAGGTGTCTCACACATACCTTTTGGTACAGCTGAACATGTTAATTTTCCCTTTATCACTGTCAGGCAGGGAGATATTTACAATTAAATGTGATTTTTCCTGTCAATTAACTTATGCCATAAGAGAGTTTTTAAAATCTATTCCTGCTTTAAAAGTTTGGTGACCTACTTATGTATTTCAAGCATGTTTGGAGTTCACCTTTCCTCTTGCATTTTGCTATGTCATTCTTTTGCCCTCGTTAAATGCTTCATGCAGCCAGGCTCCCAGCCATGGTAAATCCCATCATAAACTCTGCTTTATGACCCTCACTGTGCTGGTGCTGCAGTGGTCTGCCTTTCCCCTTGCCGAGCTCCCCAATGGCAGCAGGCAGAGTTTTAATCACTGTGAATTCAGGTTGTGGTCAGATTAGGTAGAAGATAGGATGCGTGTTTGTTGTTTTGCAGTGATGTATTGTTTCTGGGATTACTGTGCTGAATAGCAGAGGGTGTCAGCTGATATTTATTACTTTAAGCTGTCTCAGCTGTTCTGGTTCAGCAAATAAACCTACATTCAAAATGAATGAGGAGCTCTGCTTGCCTTGTATGCCATGATGTGTGCAAATGTGATTATTGCTTCCGAGGCAGGGGAAGCTGAAATCATTGTGGGAGCATTTTTAGTTATTTATGTATTTTTACTCTTTGCAGGCAATCATGCAGATTTCTAAAGCACACAATCAAGTCAAAGGCTTGACACCTCTCCTCCTAGCCCCATTGTTAAGTCCTGGCATTCCTCATGCTGGGAATCACTCGCTCCCTCTCTCTCTAAAGTGATAAGCTTTAAACCATGCTATTGATTGCTTAAGGCATTACATGTTTTACACCTAGGTTATCAGTGTTATTGAAAGGGGAAGACACAAAGCTACCAGGCCTTAAAATGAATCTACCGCTCATCTTTTCCCATTTGCTCTGAGGATTTCAGACAATTTGTTTTACACTGATCTCTGCTGTGGAGATAAATAAATGAAACTGGAGACATCAACCCTCCCCAAGGTTAGAGTTAGAAGTGTTATTAGTGTAGGGCCTCATGTGCACCCCAGCACAAACTGGGCTCACTTATTCTTTATTTAACACAGCAACAAGGGCTGATTTCAAAAGTTGCTGCTCCCCTTCAGATAAGAAGTGTCACATAGCGCAGTTATCAAGGTGAATTGGTATTTTCAAGTGAGAACCTCTCTGCTTCTGATTAAGCCCTGAGGACTCCCTCTCTTCTCTCTTAACTCTTTAGCTCCCCTCTGACATGGCCATCACCTTTGCGGCCGAGGGACAACATAGAGGTATGGCAGTGAGTCTCAGCTCACCCAAAAGGCCTGCCATGCTGTGCCTTGGGCCACCTGTCCTTGGAGAAGTTGAGGTCCTTGGCAGCCTTTTGGCAATCTGGGAACAAGGGTATAGGAAACCAGCAACACTGCTGCCATGGGGCTACCAGGGATGTTGGCCCAAAAGCTCTGACCTTTCTTAGGGTCTAACTTAAGTTATTGTTGTTATGATACAAAAATGACAACTGAACATAATACAGTGAAGTCCCCCCACTCTGAACTCGGAGGTGACATTGCCTGATTTCCATACACAAAGATGTGCTGTTCCCCTCTCATCCCTAAAACCCTGCCTTTTGCCTTCAGCCTCCCTGTCCGCAGAGATACCTTGTAGGCAGGACAGAGGTAAGGGATTTGGCGAGACACGAATATGAGGAGATTGTACATCTTGAACTCCGTTGTGCACGTCTCCTAACAAATAAATGACAGGAGCAGATGAAGTGTTGCTTTGGCTTTCAATAGCATATCCCATTCTGGGATCTCAGCAATAAACTCACAAATCGGGTATTCACAGCACAAGTGTTGCTGTCCTGCTTGCAGTGGCCAGAGAAGTCACCCACGCATTTTTACAGCAATACCTTAAAGAGTATATCAGCCTCTTAAAACACGACCACATTGCTTCTCATTGAACCCCTGTGGGACTCCTGAGGGCCCATTTTCTGTGGGGGGAGAAACTGGAACAGGGAGCAGGGTCCAGGTCCAGTTATTGCAGTGACTTTCATGAATCTGGATTTCAAGGCTTGTGGATGACTGGAGAATTAAAGCTGTTTTCTTAACTGTATAACAAACAGTCCCCTAAAATCCAGTCTCAAAGATAAGATGGCATGCCCGAGGTTACACAAATCATCTGTAGCTGGACCTGGAACTGAGCCGTCATCTGCCACTGACGTACCTTGACTGCAAAGTGATCCTTCCTCGAAGGACCTACACATAGCGATGTGATGAGACGATGATACTTTTTATGGTCAGATGAAAGATTTAATAACCTCTGTGTGACAACATCTACCAAGCAAGGAAGCACTTATTTTTTTAACCCACAGTGGTTTTGGGCACAGAAGGGCAGGCAGGGGGTCGATGAGGAGGCAGAACACAGTGCTTGCAGAATGGTGGTGGGGTGGGATTGGGGGATTCCTCCTCCCTTCCCTTGACTAACATTACCTTTCTCTATCTGAAGGACGGCATGAACTGGGTGTGCAAAAATGTCAGTGCTAAGAAGAAGTAAAGCGTTCTGAGCTGCATGGAAATGGAGCAGCGGTGGGAGCAGAATTCTAGCCTGAAAACACTAATTTGCTGCTTTCTGACCAAATGTTTTTCCATCTGTGCGCAGCTACAGCTGTTAAAAGAAAAAAAAAGAGAGAGAGAAAAAAGGGAACAACATCGGTTTAAACCTACTGCTGGATTTGGAACTTGACCTGCTCTTTAGTATCTTTTTTTTTTTTATCCCAATAAAGGAATTACATATTTCCTCCCTATGCATAAATAGTATTAAATGTCTGATTAGCAAGCAAGTTTGTAAGCAGAAGCAAGACTGATTCAGTGTGGAGCAGAGGGAGTGGTGAGTTACTGTAGTTGCTTAGATGCATAGGAGCTGCCCTATACGCGCGGTTGCTGAGGACACGCTCGGGCGTCAGTCACAGCTTCCCCTCAGTGACAGATAAAATGCAGTTGTGTTACCAGTTGTGGGTAGTTTCTTAAAATAAAGCTGCTACGGAGTCATTTGTGTAACAAGGGTAGAAGACTTCCACATATTCCTATAGCCATAAAAGAGGAGTTTGATGATAACGAGGCACTGTTGCATTGCGACACCGCTGTAGAAGGGAGAGAAGGGTTATATGTGTATAATTGAAACTCTTTACAGTTGGAATAATGCAGGATGAGCGTGCCTAGGGCTTTTCTCGCAGCTGAAGGAGAATTTAGTCCAGCATTTCACCTTGAGCCAGCAAAAGCGTTGTTCCTCTGTTCAATAAGTTCCATATGTGAGATTAGTCTTGATGTTGAACAATCCCTGTTGATTTTCCCTTGATGTTAAGGCAACTCTGCAGGAAAATGCAATTAAGTCCATGATTACTTTCTAGAATGAGATATCAGGTCCCAGGTTTCCTTCTTTGAAATGTGCAAAATGTATTCTCCTACCCCACCACCTCAGCATGCCTTGCCTGGCGCTTCCAGGGACATGGGGGACTGCCCCACGGTGGGCTGGCTGTCCAGGGCCTGCGGTCCCCCCAGCCTGGTGCTGGCTGTGGATTGCCCTGGTGGAGGGTGAGGATCCTGGCGAATGGCAGATGGGAAGCGCTCTTTAAAACGAGCATTCATTCTTCCCCGAGCTGGCTTCCCTCTAAAAGGATGCAGTTGCTGAAATAGGAGAGAATGTGTTTTCCACCTCCTCGTCCCCAATGCAAATCTAGCCCCAGACTGACAGGGAGCGGGAGCGATTAGCACGCCAAAGCAGCCATGTCCTGCATGAAGCGAGCTTGGTGACTCCTGGGCCAGTTTCTAATGCACAGATGGTAAAATAATCCCACTGCCCTGCTTGCCAGCTTTGTTTGCTGCCTGCCTGCGAAAGGCCAGAGAATGACTGGGGACTGCATTACCCCTTCCACCTCCTGGAGACGGACGGTCGCGCAGGATGGGGAGAGCTGCATGTACTAAAGCATGTGGCTTTACCACGCGTCAGCGAGTTGACTCATGGACCCAGGCAGACGGCTGACACCCCTGGAGCTCCCAGCTCTTTTTTCCTCCCTTCCCCTGGACATCTCCACCTCACGACACAAACATCTGCACTGTACGTGAAGCAGCCCCTGGCCGCCTACGTGTTACAGCTTGGCAGATTAAAATCATCTGGGGCTCATTCCAGGTCCCCCCATACATCAGGATGTACAGTAGCAGTTGAGGGCTGATCCGTGTGTAGTTCAGCTGTCTTTGCTGTGGCTGGGGGCACAGGGACAGCTGGGACAGCAACTGCTGTAGCAATCCAACTTTAATCTGCCTGCGTCCGTGAGTCAGCACCCTCCGAGTGCATCTGTCTCCAGCAGGGAGGCAGGACGCGCATGCCGGAGTAGCACAGCCTTGCTTTAAAAACCAGACGATGGGGAGCGGGGTGGGGGGGAAGAGCGGGCTCAAGTGAGCTGTTAAGCAATCGCTAATGACACGAAGTGACACAGCTCCGGCTTTGCATGGATTGAGTAAGGAGTCATAAGATGAGATGTTCATTTAAATGCAGTTTGCTCGGTGACTCCCCAGCTGCGCAGGCTTATCGGGAATGCTGCAAATTTGAGCGTGGCATGTTCCTGGGTCAGTCCAAGGAGGGAGAAATTCATTCCAGCATCATCTTTTCCTTGAAAATAATGCATTTGCCTGATGCAAGCACTGTAAAGAATTGCAAACCTTTCCTGGGGGCAGGCTTGTGTTGGCTGAGTGGCAGTGCTTTGTGACAGATACTCCCCGAGCTTTGCATTTGCCCACATTGCTTACCAGATGCAGAGGGAAATGCTTGGGTACCTCTCCTCTGGCCCAGGCAGGGCAGGGCAAAGCCCCCTTTGGGGCTCAGGCATTGATCCTTCACACTTGAAAGGGACTTGAGTTGGTGCTTTCCTGCTCCCTACTGTTTTAGCAGTGGCAAATTTAGTCTGTGACACCCCACCAGTGCCACAGCTGGCTTCCTGAGGCTGAAAAGCATCCAGGGGGGTAATTTGGTTTTTTTAGTCTCACATTGGTTAAACTTGGAAATACGTGTAAAATAAATATGTAATAATTTTCCTATCACTTTAGTTGGGAAGGAAAAATTGCCTTATTGAACTCAGGATCAGAAACATTTGCCGGCTCATTTGTTGTGTTTGCATGTAGCCACACGTATTAGTTGCGTGCATCTGTGCCCTGCCAGAGTGTCACCAGTAACCCAGTAGTTAATTTGCTTTCCTGTGCCAGGTATTAAGAGAGAAAGACTGTGCTAGAGTGAGCTGTGCTGGGAGGACGGAGGTGGGGGGTTAAAATGACCATGTCTTGAGTATATCATCCTGCAGTGACGGCTGTAAATGCTCATTGTATTGTAAACATTTCTCTGTGCAACCTGGTGATGATGTATAAGGATTTGAGATTCTGTTCACTTGCCGCTCCTTATCTGAATGTATTTACATCTGCTATGGCCTCCACAGGGCTCTCTGCCCTGGGCAGCACCTGGCTAAAAACCACCTGGACAAGTGTCTGGGGCCAGCCAGAAATGCCCACCACCGATGAACGCAGCCCCTGCCCCTCCGCCAGCCCTTCCACCCCGCCCTGATTTATGGCAATGGCACACGCAGGGCTCTGTCCTTCCAGCGCTGTCAGCTTCACCCTGCCTTAAAGTGAGGCTGGGGGAACCAAGCGGCTCATTGGTATGGGTGGAGCTCTGCCACGCGTCCGATCAATTCCTAGGTTTTTAAAGCCAGAAGGGACCGCAGCGTTCCTTTCCGCTGACCTCCCGCATAACACAGCCCATTAAACCCCACCCGCCATGGTGACTCAGGGCCCAACTAGAGCCCCTCTGCTCGGAAGAAACCCAGCCATGATTTAAAGGCTCCGAGTGACAGACAGACCTCGGGGTGTTTGTCATGGGTTAATTCCTCTGCCGTGGGGAGTCTATCGTGCTTCGCTTTCACATCATTAAATCTGGTTCTACCTTTGTGATAGATCAAAGAAACCTCTCCTGTTCCTGCCCCGTTGTGTTACCTGGAGGGAGAGGTGCTGGAGAAGTGAAATTCTCCAAGGGCACGTCAGAAAACCTGAGTCCTTGCTCTGACCATGAGTGCTGGGTGTGGGGACTCCTGTTCTCTCCCAGCTGTGGCCGTGTCCCTCCACTGCAGCTTCAGTGGAGAATGTCTCTCCTGCCCTTGGAGAATACTGCCAAAGCTTCTTGCAGCCTTCTCCCATTTTTTCCCACTACCTATGTTTTCTTGTGCACATTAATGTCTTCTCTCTCAGTCAAAACTATAACTGGTCACCAGACCCTTTTTATGAACAGTGCTGGGATGAGACCAGCCCACTCCAATATGCTCTCTCTTCTCCAAAAGCAAAAGGTGGTGGCTGTTGCATTCCCTGGGCTGGCTGGGTCCACGCAAGCTCTTTCTTTTATGTTCCCTTTTTGTATTTCACCAAAAAGGGATATTTGCAATATCTGGTCGTGTTGTTACTCAGTGTATAATTTAGATGTCTTTGTCAAAAAAAAAGGAAATAAATTAAAATTTAGTAGAAAGACAACTGGTGTTTGGGGGTGATCCTTCTTTCTTCAGCAGGTTCATTTTCTGACAGGATTGTCTCTTCCCAAGGACCCCCAGTCAGTCTGCGAAGCTGCTCGTCCATTGCTCCCCTGTCTCCCCATCAGAAATGGCTGCTGATACTAGAAGTTCTGAAAACTGTTGAAGAAGCCTTTTTCCTTTGAATTTTCACTTGTCCAAAACTATCAGAAAAATCAGTCAGCGAGAAAGGCAAACTCTGGGAGGATCTTCTTGTTTCAAAAATCGTGTTGTAGGTTAAAAAAAGCATGTCATGAAACACGTTCTCCACTGACCTGGCAGGAAAAGGGAAGGGGAAAAAGGAAACCAGCAACTATTTGGGTTTGGTTCAGTGAAGTGTGGTTGGAAGGGGGTTTGGAGGGAGGGAAACATATCTGAGGTTGTTGCTTTCCAACTAATCTGACTCATTTCTGTTCCTGCAACACCCGGATGGGCCAAAAAGCGAGAAACTGTTAGAACTCTTTAAAGCATCTCCCTCCCTTCACAGCCAGGATGACTGGAAGGCCGTCAGAGCTGCTGGAAAAAAACATTATAAATGGTCACACTTAATTTCTTTTCTCTTTTTTTTTAAGGCACGCTTTATACTCAGTCCTGGTATTTTTTCAGCAAAGTAGGAAATACTTTTTCATGTTGTTTGCCTAATGGATTGGATGTGAAAAATATTTCTCTGGCAAGTGAACACCCTGAGAGTTGTTTGACTTGTCACAATGTTATGTATCAGCCCCTGCGGCCCCCAGCCCCCGAAGCCGCTGCGCTTCCCCTCTCCTGTTGCTGTTTACGGTGGGACGCCGTAATTTATGGGGAGGCTGCGTGTGACCTTGCATGCGTCTGCTCGAGCGAACCGCGGCTCCCTTCCCCGCACAAGCCCCGCTTTACATCCACATGATGAATTTAGTGCTCCCGAAAGGACAAGGAACCAAACCGACTGGGTGTGGGGAGGGGAAAAAAAGAAAATAATAATCCGCAGCCTACAGGAGAAAAAAACACTGAGATTTTTGTTCCTCTTTGACCAGCATTTCCCTGTTTATGGCCGTGCAGCCCCCGGATGCCTGCCTTTATCAGAGCAGAGAAGTGGTCTGTGGCCGCAGAGCCGGATATTTCAGCCTCCGCGTTCTCGCGGCGTTGGCATCCCCCAGCCCGGCCCCGCTCTGCTGGGATGTCAGAGCAGGGCAGCTGGACCGATGGCCACGGCCCTGCTCCAGCCCACCCACCCGGGCACCCACCCAGGAGCTGGCTGAAGCTTTTTTCATTTTATTTTGTTTTGTTTAAGTGGAAACAAGCTCGCACCGCAGCCTCGTGATTGGCTCCTGCCGAAATGGCAGCTTCGGGCTCAGTTGGCTGAATTTGGGCTTGTTGGATTTTTTATTGCAATCTGTTCATTTATTTCCCTTCCCAGCACCGACTGGAAGCAAAACTCCTGTAAAGCTGCGGTCGGGCTGTGCCCGTGCCGGGGGACACTGTCAAAGGCTTGCTGGAAACAGCACGAGGTGGGGAGTACCCCCTCTGCATTTCCTATGTAGCTGTCTGACTGAGATGAATATCTGTATCATTTTTAATAGGAAAAGGGGGGGGGGGAAATCGCATTCAGAAGAGGAAGGGTTGGAAGGAGCCCCTCTGCTTGCAACGTGCAGTGTCCGCATGCCTTCGAGGCACAGCCCTATGGGCAGCACAGCCAGGCAGCCAAACGCAGCCCTGAATAAATAACCCGAGGAGGAAGGGGAGCTGGCAGGTGGGTTAGGCCCCAAGTCTGAGCTGCATTAGGAGCTGGCAGGAACACTCTGAAAGTAAATCACCTGGATGAGAGATATTTTTAAATACAACTTGTCCTTGCTGCTTGGCTTTGCAACCTTTATGCTACCGATGGGAGCCACAGCCTTCAAGCTTTAACACTTCTCTGTCTGGCAGGAGCTTGGGGTGTCGAGGGGGACACTGCTGGGGACAACAGGTCCCCCCATGCCAAGAGCATCAGCATGGGCTGGGACACTGTGCTGTCCCCAGCCTGCGACAGCTGGGTCCCAACTGACCAGGCAAAGCCCAACGTCTTGGGGTGGCTGAGCCAGCTGTCCTGCCCCGGCTCCATCACCCGCCCTGATGTCAGACAGGAGGATTTATATGTATTTTGGGTTCATTTTTATTGCTGGCACCTGTGAGGCCAGAGCCAGGCAGGGATAAGCAAAGGGGCCCTACTGTGAGGGGCTGGCTCGATGGCATGGGCACAGAGAGCTGGTGTGGGGAATGGGGAAACAGGCACGGCAAGCTCTCTGCACAGTGCTTGGGGACAGTGCTTGGGTCTGGCTCTGGGCAGAGAGCTGGGCCCGGCTGGAGGCTGCTTTTGGAGCTGGGGCAGGAGCTGCAGCTCTCACAGCCCGGGGGGGCTGGGGGGGCCCTGAATTGGGTGCATTCAGCACGGCACAGCTGGTGTGGGCTGCGGGGCGGGGGGGCCGCAGTTGCTCCTGACACTTTTGCCTCTGAATGTGATGATAAACTCCCTTTCCCGATTAGCGCTGATCCCTCTGCCTCCAAAACAGTTGGCCCTAATGAACATACGGCCCAACAGCTGTAAGCGGTTATACATATGCATGGATATATATATTTATCCCCCCCCAGCCCATCCATATATACTGGAGATCACAGCTGTTGCTATTCTTCCTTGCAATGCAGATCAGACGCTCTCTCTCTTTGGAGTCTTACTTGACCTATTTTGCAGGCGCAAGATTTTTTGTGATGATGATTTCCCCAGTTGGTGCTTTTGATTCTGCCTGAAACATCTTGATTGAAG
>VZRL01004704.1:0-26418 GCA_013397895.1 Origma solitaria | reverse complement strand
ATATGATAGAACAACCCCCCCCAAAATCCTGGAGGGGCGTGAGGCAGGGAAAAAATGGGGTTTGATTTAAAAGGGGTGGGGGAAAAAAAAAAAAAAGAAAAGCCAAACCAAACCAGACTTTTCTCTCTGAACACATCATCGAGCGGGACTCTCCGGAGAGTGTGACGGTTAACTGGTGACGTAGTGTTTGGCCGATGGCTGGCCGTAGACCCTATAGAAATCCTGCCGCCCGTGCTGCTGGGATGCGTCAATCCATTCCCTCACGGCAAGTCCCGGGAGCGACTGGGGGACGGCAGGGGCGGGCGGCAGCGGGTGGGGGTACTCCTGCGACGAGACTGTCCAGGGGAAGTGCCCCGACCGCGGGTAGGGCTGGTGCCCGCTGTGGTTGGACACCGAGGAACAGTAACAGTTATCCACGGAGCAGACGAGGATTTTGCGCCCGCCGTACTGGGAGAGCACGGATTGCTGAGATGATGTGGTGTTGGGGTAGTGAGATGGGTTGAAGACGGAGCCCGAGTGCACCGGCTGCGGGCCGCTAGGAAGTCCAACTATGTGCTGCGTGGAGCTACAAGGCACCATGGCTTGTGCGGACTGCCCCTCGCCAGCCGAAGCGCCCTGGCTCATGTACTGGCTCGCCACAGTCCCGGACGATGGCTCGAGGAAGCTGCCCTCGGGAAAGGCGGTGGAGTGCTTGCGCTTCTCCGCGCCGGAGTTGCTGACGGTGCAGGGGTACATGGGGATACTCTGCAGGAAGGGGACGGGGGTGCTCAGAGGACCTACGGAGGGAACAGGAGAGGGAGATTGTATTAAGCACAGCACGGCACAGCTTCAGGGTGCTCCGGATGCTGATCGGAATCCACAGTCCAGCCCCAGGTGAGCAGAGGGTCCCCCAGCCTGCCCCACCAGCTGCAAACCAGCGGCAAACCGGGCACAAAGTCCTGTGCAGGTGGACTGGCAGATTCAGTTCTGGCCCCTCGCCAGCGGGCTCGGAGTGGCCCTGGGCACTGCTCTGCAAAGAGCTCGTGAACATAGTCCCTAACGGGAGCAGAGTGGGACAGCCTGGGGGACAAACACGAATCCCCCAAGGAGAGAGGACTGGGAAGCCTCTGCAGGACATGGTCTGCACCCAGGCATTGGCTGGGGGCTGTGGGACCACGCCAGCCCCTGGCTGGCCCTGCCCAGATGCTGACACCCATCTTTCCGCTGACTTTTCCTGGCAATGGCCAACCCCCCAAAAAGCTCTGTCTTTCAGGGTTTTGTGTAACCCCAGAACACAGCCATTTCACAAGACAAGGAAAATGCCCTGGGGAGAGTCAGGACCTGGCTTTGTGACTCTCCATGCCCCTGCTGACTGCAGAGGGGCTCCTAGGGGTCCCTGCCCCAAACACCTCTCTCCACCATTTTGTACTGGGATCTGCAGGGCAGCCAGCTATGGATACAGGGGTAGTGAGGTCCCATGCCCCTGCACCCCTCAGGCCCCAGGTTTCACCCACCTTCCAGCAACTTTCTCAGCTGCTTCTCCTTCTTGGCGATCTCATTCAGGAAGAGCTTGGAGTTGAGGTGGCCGATTTTGGGTGGGGGCAAGCTGCCACCTGTACAGTTCTGAGTCCTGTTGGGGATGGCAGGCAGAGAGGCATAAGTTACACGGCAAACTCAGGAGAGGGGCAGTCCTTCCCCCACACCTTCCTAGGGTAGAGGACAGAAGGGATCTGGCTGTCTGGCAGGCAGGACCTTCCCTGTCCGGCTTTGCTATGAACGTCCCTTGCCAGGGGACACCTCCTGCAGCCCCTGTCCCCACTGCATGGCCATCCCGGCTCATCTCTGCTCCGCTAGTGCTGGCTTTAACCCCCTGCCCCAGCTCTGCCCAGTGGAGCTGGACTGAGCCCTGCACCCCAACCAGGCTGCTCCCACCCTCTGCTCTTCCACAAGCACAGCACTGTGTTTCCCCATGTCCAACGGGGGGACCTGATTCAATGGCTGCACGAGGGGGTTTTTTCATCCTCCCAGAGAGAGAGGGAAGCTGAGACACGGCACATGCCTCTCCCAGACCCTGTAGCATCCCTGGCCCTGGGCTTCCTCTGGACATTGTGCTGCTGCCACCCCTGTGGACATGAACACACCCTTTCCCCCCAACACGTCTGTCCCACTCTGCTTACCTGTCCATTAAGATTTTCACAGACTTGGTGTTCTAGAAGTGGAAGGAGAAGCTCTGGTCAGTAAGGCCAGTCCCTGCCATGGCGGCCATGTCCCCTTTCTGTGTCAGTTTCCGTGACCCCCCAGGAGGGGACAGTCTGACCATGGGCACTGAGCCCCCTTCCCCCTTCAGCAGGCTGCTCCAGCCCCATCTCCAGCTGTGGCACCTCCTCATTTGAGGCCAGCACTGAGCCTGCCCCACTCCTCCTTGACTTCTCCCACTGCTGAGCCACTGCAGGCATCAGCCAGCCCTGACAATGTCCCCATCCCGCTCCCCACCACACCCCACGCCTCCCCGATTCTTCCCACACAACCAGACCTCTCCACAGTCCCTGTCCCCCCCTGGCATGGGCAGCTTGTCTTACCTTCATGAAGTTGATGTCCTCAGTTTTGTCGAACATGACCTGGACAGAGCTGAGGAGCTTCTTGGCCTCCTGCATACGCTCATTGAGATGCAGAACCTGGGCCGCGTTCTCGTTGCAGAATTTGGCCTGGGCCTTGTCCAGGATCTCCATGGTCTTCCGCAAGTCCTCGTCCAAGATCTGGTGCATTTTCTCATACTGCAGGCGCACCTCATCCTTCAGCTGGCTCACCTTCTCCTGGGGAGAGGAGCAGGGTCAGGCCCTCTGTGCCCTCCAACCTCTTCCATGATGTCCCAGGACACCTGGGTCCTTTCCCACCAGTGGAGAAAGCAACCTGAAAGCTGCACCCCAGCTCTGCTTTCCTGCAACACCCAGACAGACCAAACCCTGGTGTCAGCTGCCACATGGGACTTCTATGTGCCAGAGACCCAACGGGGACACTGTGAAGGTTTGATGGGTTCAGCAGATCCCTGGACCTACTTCCTGGGCTCTGTGTGGGGATCACCTGCAGAGACCTAATGCCCAACAACAACCTGCTGCACCGCCAGCGGAGGGATGCTCCCCTGAAAAATCCCACCCATCCCCATCTGCATCCCCTTTCCCACCTTCATCCTCATTCCCAGTCCCATCCCAGGCTGAAGACACTTCATGGTCTGGGAGGGCAAGGGGCTTTAAGGACCACAAGCACTCCCTTCCTGGGGAAGGCTGTGCTGAGCTGAGGGCAGGATGGGCCATCTGATATTCACGGACCACCTTGTTCCTCACCTCCCACCTTACCCCAGGACACATGAGGCTGTAGCGCAGCTCCAAACACATTTGGTCTCCCAAAAGGATGACTCACAAGACTGAAATGGAGGCAGGAAGCCTGTCTGGCTGCTCCTCCCTTGCATGTCTGCCTTCCTCCCTGCCCACCTGGCCCCTATGTCCCAGGAGCTTGTCCCCACTGTGCCACGGGATGACAGTCCCCAGGACTGGCCATGGCAGGGTGAAGCTCTGGTTACCTCAACCAGCCGCTTGTCTGATTCCAGCTTGTAGAGTTGCTCTTCGATGTCCTGCTCCCGCTCCTCCAGGCGGTCCTGCTGCTTCATCAGCATCTTCTGCAGAGACGGGAGAAAGCATCGTCAGAGCCCAGCAGTCGCGTGTGCCAGTGAACGCCGGTGCTGCCCACACTGGCTCTGCCCACACGGTTCAGGAGGGACGGTGCTTTTTCCCAGCAGGATGCCACTGCCAGGCTGAAAGCCCACACGCAGCTTGCGGAGCTGAAAACCTCGTTATTCCAATGGCAGAAATGGCAGAGGGGCAGCGTGTGCCAGGCTGTGTTGTGTCCCCTGGATGGGGGCAGCCCCTCAGGTAACTTTCTGCAGCCAGGTCAGTGGGGTTGGGTCAGGGCCAAGCCCTGGGGACTGCGGGGGGACACAGAGAGGCTCATCCCCCACTAAGGCAGCACCATTTTGAGGCCCATCACCCATCGCCAGCAGGCTCCTGCGAGACACCACCACCTCCCTCACGCCCCCGTACGCCACGCCAAATCTGTTTTCCCTTCCCCGCCTCCATGACAAGCCCCACAGCCAGTGTCAGCGTAATCTGGAGGGACAGAGTGAGGAGGAACGGGGCCTCCCCCTGTCACACTGCCAGCCCCCAGCCTCACTCCTTGGGGCTGGGCCTGGGCCATCCGCTGAATAACTGGGACAAAACCTTATCCCCAGCTATCAGCGCGAGTGCCTCGCTCCTGCATGCTTCCCAGCCAGGAGAAACACACTGCCCATGAGAGAACGGCCCCATCCCTGTGAGCAGGAGCAGGGCTTCCCAAAACACCCCTCAAAATCAACTCCAAATATTCACCCTTCATGTTTATTGAGGGGAAAAGCCAGGACATCAGCGGGGTGAGGAGAAGGGCTTCGCCCAGCACAGAAACATGGCGTTAGAGACTCAATGATGGGGGCGAGATGGGAAGAAACCGGCAGTGAGAATGAATTTCGAGGGGATTATTGCTATTATAAACCGCCACTTGGGAATTTATAATCAAGTAATTAATTCCTGGACGAGGCGGGAGGGGGAGGGTGGCAGAGGCGCTGCCGGGATTAATTGCATTGCAGGGAAAGGCTGTCACCTCCGACTCAATTCAGGAGCAGGAATGCGAAGCCTCCTCCCTCCTGTTGTTTTTCTTAAGGTCTCAGGCACCTCCAGCCTTACTGTCGCTGGGCTCCTACCACTAATAATAACGAGGAACTAAAAAAACCCAGCTTCCCACTCACAGGCATACTCCACATGCATGCCTGGGGCCCATGCCTGTGCACCCACCCAGGCACATGCAGATAGACACACAGACAGCACATCCACTGAAACAGGGCCAAGGGGCAGCCACAGCAACACAGACCCCCAGCCCATGGGGGGACATTTGCTGTGAGTGTGTACAGAAACACAGGGGCCTGCAGCATCCAAGGGCATCACTGGAAGCATCCACATGGAGAAAGATTTGAGGCATATATTAAAAATCTCCTTTTTTTTGTGGTAAAAGGGTTGTTATTTGTGCTGCTGCAGCATCAGGAAGCTGCAGTCCGCTCCCAGGTTAAACACGGTGGGAAATGAGCTCTGAAGAGTGAGTGCAACACCACTTGCTTGAACCTTGGAGAACCAAGGGTGCAGGCAGAACTGTGTCCCAGGTCCTGAGCCAGCAGCCAGGCCTAAAGTGTGGGGCTGCTGAGGGCTTTTCTAGGTGCTCAAATAGGGTTTTGGGTCCAGCACCAGGCAAAACTGTGGGGCAGGTGAGCAACAGCCCCATGTAGCTGAGAAGTGGCAGGCAACAAGTCTGCTCCAGGGCTCCAGAGAAAGAGATGCATTCCAACATCCGTGCTTGCAGGAGGCCAGTTGAATGTGGGAGTTGGGCAGGTCGTGCAACCGAGGCTGAGCAGCTCACTCCCTATGCTGGGCAGCCAAAGGACACAGCGAGCTTTGCACCGAGCCCTTCCCTACACCTCCCTTCCTGCTGCAGATTCACCATCTCCACGAGGAACAGCCAGACCCATCCCACACCAGCCCACCAGGAGGATGGCCAAGTCTAGCTGGGGCCCTGGGAGCAGCCCAGTCCTCTGCCTGACTTCCCTGTCTGCCAGCTGGGACAGGCATGGGTAAAAAACACAGGACAGGATCCGTGGCTGACAGCTCACTGGGCACAGAGGCCAAATCCCCATCCCACTCTGTTGTACCCATCAGGTATCTGACACAGCTGAGGCAGCCACTGCCTTTCCCCCGATGCTGCAGGGATGCTCTTGCAGGGGAAAGCAGGGTTTCCTATCACTGGCAGATGCCAGGCGGGCAGAGGCCACCCTGCCAGCCCAACTGGTGTGAGGGACCCCCGAGGGAGGCACCGAGCAGCCCCGGACATGCACGTACCATCGCCACGCAGCTGCTGTGGCAGAGCTGCCAACCTTTGTGTTTTGTAACAAACCTCAGACTGCTTTGCTCCTGGAATCATACAATTATGTGAAATCACAAATATACACATAAACATACCCAAAAATAACTTTTTATACATTTAAGTTAATTTAATATCCCCTCACAGATGGAAAAAGTGACCAAAATCCAACCTCTAGCCATAGAAATCAGAGAGAATAGAGGACATGCAGTGCTTTCTTTAAACCTCACATTTGAGCCACTCTCTTGATTTTAGGGTGATTTAAAAACTGTACGTGCCTGGGATTGCAGTGGAATGGGAGGGCTTTTCATCCATGGCAACAAAACCTTAACAAGACACAAGGGTATGAATTACCCCTTCCGGCACCAAGGGGCAAAATCTCATTGTCTACACAGCACAGGCTGAATTCCTTAGGTAATTTTGAAAAGGAAAATATATCCCTTCCCCTTCCATCCCCTCCCAAATCTGGTATTTCTGAAGTCATGAACTCCTCCTCCTCCAGGATCAGAATTTCTCGGGGTAATTTCTCATATTTCATGCATGACCTTGATGCTGGGAGAACCAAGGCTCCCTCCGTACAGGCACCCTTCCCAGGATATAAGCAACTATGATCCCAGTTTGTCTTTTCCGAGACACGTCGCCAGTTTGCGAAACGCATGCTAAAAATGTTTCTTATTCCAACACCAGCTGAGAGTGAATTCATCTCATTAATTAATAAATTAATCATTGGCTGGGGTAAGTGGCTGGTCCACCACGACCCTGCAGGCCCTAGTGAGAGAGGACTAGTTCATGCACACCAGCTCACTCTGGGGGAGATGAACATAATCTCCCCCCTCCTCCTGGAAAAAAATAAAGTGTGGGTACAAAAGGGCTGAGCCCATACAGGGAGCTGACAAACATGCTGTGGGCATAACCTTGCACAGGAGCTGGACGACCGAAGGTGGAAGGACAGAGGAGGGGAGGTGAGCCTCTGCTTCCCTTCTGGAGCAAGGGTGCACTCCTCCTGTGCAGGTGGAAGACAGCGATTTCTGAGCAGCCATAGTGGCAAGTCAGATGGGTTTGGGGTACCAAGGTCATGGACTGGGAGGGAAACACTACTTGAAGAGACATCTCTGCAGGAAGCAAAGCAAGCACTGCAAGGTCTCCTTGCAGGGAGGATGCACACAGCTGGTCCCCATGGGATTGTGCCGGGGGAAGGTTTGCTGACCATCGCTATCCACAGCGCTTGCTGGGAGGAAATCACCACCAGGGAAACCATGCTTGCCCTGCCTGCACCTTACTGCATGTCCTGGTTAGTCCCCCCGATTCTGCACCGACCCCAGCTTCCAGCAGCCACCCCAGCATGGGACACATCCACCCTGCCAGGCAGAGGATGGGGGCATGTCTGCTGGGGGACAGGGCAGTCTCAACAGAGAACTTCTGCAACATTAAATGCCTGCAGCCACAAGACAGGAAGATGGTAATAAAGAGTTTAACAGCTCTGATCATACAGGGCATCTATGCTTCACATCTGAGAGCCACTGCGTGGCTGCAGCACCACAAGCCTCGGAGGTGTTACACACACAGGCCCAGCTCAGCCATCTGGGAAAGCCCCCACTGCAAATGGGGGCACTGGGGTGTGGGAAGGAGCTCACACCCACCCAAGATGTCCCAGGCAGGGAGCAATCTGTGGGCAAGATGCCTCCCTGGCTGGTTTTAGGCTGGTCTCATCACTGTCCTCTCCCAAAGGGCAGAGCTAAGCCTGTGGTCACTGCTGAGCCCACGATGACAGCGGATTATACCCCTGCCCTGCCTGAGGCCCAGCACTTCCCTCATCCTCCTTCTGCAGCCCCCAGCAGCTCATTGTCCCGGGGCCAGCATCAGGGCAGTAAAATCCCATGACATTCCCCAAGGTTTTGCGCTCTCTCAGACTGGTCAGGGCCCTTGTGTGCCTCCCAGGGAGAGCTGGCACGGGAGAGCCTGTGGCACCCCTTCCCTGGGGGCTCGAGCGCTCACCAGCCCCTGCCCAACTCCTAGCAGGATCAGGAAGGAGCCTGGCAGCTTCACTAGAGGCAGAGCGGTGCCCCATGACCTGCTGAGCTGCTGTGGTTTTAAACAAGAGCCAGAGCAGTGAAAAGCCTTACTGTGTTCATAGGGCAAATGGAGCCCATGCAGCTTCTCTGATGTCTAATAAGCGCTGTGCGTCCTTCAGGGCCATTCACCTTGCAAGAGCAACCAAGTGCCCACACACTGACCTGTGGGATGCTTGCAGGACGCTAATTCCCAATAAACTCTGCTGAAACTGTCTGAGGGTTTGGAGGGTACTACAGCAGGGCAGGTGGACAAACCACACGAGTGCACAGCCCTCGTTCCCGTACAAAACCAGGGCAGCAGAGAGCCAGACTGCCTCACAGAGCACCTTTAACCACAGCTGGACAGCTGGCCCAGGACAGGCACACTCGCTTCTCTGCCTCTCTCCTTCCTCCTCCTCTGCGCCCCGGCCTTCCCCTCGCCGCCAAATCCCAGCCACTGAGTGAATAAGGACATTGTTCGCAGTCACCGGAACACCACAACGGAGGGAGCAGCTTGGAGCTTGAGGGGGAGGAAGGGTGAGGAGGAGGAGGAAGGTGGAACCGGAGCGAGGAAGCCGCAAAGGGCAGATGCCTGTTGCGGGAATGGCTCCAGACACCTGCAGCTCAGCCCAGGAACTGGGATCAAGAGCCCCCATTGAGACACACGTCCCAGCACGTTGCTGGACACGGGCCTGAAGTCACAGTGACTGAATTTTAATGCACCGAAAGCCTTGGACCAAGGAGGCGAGCACAACCTTTCACCTCGCTGGGCCTCCCACACACAGGCTTCCCTCTCCCCAACCCCGCTCCACTGTCAGCTGGACAGTTTTCTGAGAAAAACCCACACGATGAGCTATTTTCATCCCTCCTGAAAGTGTCACCCCACCTGCTAACACACCAGAACCTTGACACTGCGCATCCGGGGCACAGCACCCTAGTGTCCCCAAAACCAGGTTCTCAAATCATGAGATCATGCACTGCCACAGCCAAATGGACCAGTCCCTACAGTCCAAACCCCTTGGATCACGCCTCCCACCCTGCCACAGTCTCCTGTTGACCAGACCCAGGCAAAACCAGCTCTTTCAAACTCCCCACAGCCCTCACAACACTCGCAGGAGGCTGATCCACTTAAAGGGGCAGGAAGGAAATGCTTTCTGGTTGGGGTTTCATCTTGCACACATTGACAGTAAGCACCAAGCAGGAGAGGAGGACTCCAGCCGGAGCACGAGGTCTTGCCTCCCCTGGCCAGCCCCGAGCACACACAGTGCTCCAGGCTTTGGCTTTTCTCACAGTGCTCCCTGTGCAGAGATCAGGCTGTTTTATCCTCGACAGGGGAAGGAAGAGGGGAGGAGAACAGCCTCTGAGGTATTAATAGCTGAGCTTGCTAGGAAGGGATGGGAGCAGCAGCCATGCAGTGAGCAGGGATCAAAGAGACCCCCTTGCCAGCACTGAGGGACCCCTGAGCACCAGGAGAGCTGGTGCTTAGGAGAAAAGGGCCGAAGGCCAAATATTCCCTGCCAGCTTGGACAAACAGGATGTAGAGTGCCTCTTGCAAGAAAAGTGCTCCACCCTGTACTCATGCTAGAGGGGGTGAAGATGCCTCCTGCTTGTCCACATCACCCTCTGAGATGCTGCCTGGCCTCTGAACCTTCCCCGGGACAACAGGAGAAGAAACTATCAGGCTTAGACCCATGTCCCATCTCCACTGGCTACCCCACAGGCACAGCCCCACGTTCCACCTCCTGTGCCCACCCCAGCACAGGGCATCCCTGCAGCACGGCTGGCACACAGCAGCTGGATGCTCCCATGAAGCCACGACTCATGGCTGCTTGGCAGAACCAGAATGGCCCTGGCTCCTGGGCATCCCAGGACAGTGGGCATGGCAGACCATGCTTCTCTGCACGTCCCTGTACCAGAACAGATCCTGACCACCACAGGGCAATGCCGGTGCCTCCAGCCTGGGACAGCTCTTTCCCTTGTTTACACCCAGCAGAAAGGAAGAACTCGTTAATAAGGGGAAAATACAAGGCATTGTGTTGCATGGGGCCAGCAGCAGGATTTCTGGAGGCCAGGAAATGGGGACCTATTCTCTGTCAGAAAGAGACCTTCAGAAGGACCTTGAGGATGTTAATTTGCCTTCTTGGGCCTCTGTGCATCCCCCTGCTCCTCGCGGCCATGGCGGTTACTTGATGCTGTGCCTCTCACAAAAATGGGGGAAAGAGGCTGGGGCTCTACCCATAGTTTTTGCACCCCAACTTCAAACCATGGCCCAGCTGCCACTGCTGTCAGTCTCCTTGGAGTAGGGATGAAGACTTGCTTCCAGGGGAAAAGGAGGATAAGGGAGATTAAGGAGCAGAGAGACGAGGCCCGTGGCTGGAGACATCACCTCTCTACCAGCAGCCCTGCAAGTCCTGGAGGAAGGAGCCTTTCTTGTATGGCTGATGTGCCTCTCAAAACAGAGGCTCCCTACATGCAAAGCACAGCAAGAGGCAATGAAAGCAGGGCAAACTGCCTCTGCCAGACCTTGGCCTAAAGACTCACTCACTACATGTGCAGAAGAGGAAAAAAGGAACTGGAAATGCACCAGGAAGACAAATACCAGGACAAGAAGCTAGTTTGCATGCTGAGCATGCAGCCAGGTGAGTCATGACTGATGCTGCTGGCTCCACAGGACAAAGATGAGCCTTGGTGATAGAATCATAAAATCATTAAGATTGGAAAACACCTCCAAGATCATTGAGTTCAACCTTTGACCGAATACCACCATGTCAACTAAACCATTAGCACTAATGGCCATGTCCAGTCAATTCTTGAATACTTCTAGGGATGATGACTCCACAACCTCCCTCAGCAACCCATTCTAATGCTTAACCTCCCTTTCAGTGAAAAAATTCTTCCTGATGCCCAGCATGAACCTTCCCTAGCACAGCTTGAGGCTTGTCCTCTCATCTTGTGATTTGTTGTCCAGGAGAAGAGGCCCACCCCCACCCCAGTACAACCTTCTTTCAGGCAGTTGTAGAAAGGCAGAAGTCTTTCCTTTTCTCCAGTTAAACACACTGAGCTCCCTCAGCCACTCCTCATAGGACCTGTGCTCCAGACCCTTCACTAGTTCTGTTGCCCTTCTCTGGACATGCTCCAGCACCTCAATTATTTTTCTTGTAGCGAGGGGTCCAAAACCGAACACAGGACTTGAAGTGGCCAGTGCAATGATCACGCCAGTACAGGGGGATGATCACTGCCCTGGTCCTGCTGGCCACACTACTTCTGATACAGACCAGAATGCCACTGGCCTTCTTGGCCACCTGCTGGCTCACGAAGCTGCTGTTGACCAGCACCCCAGGTCCTTTTCTGCTGGGCAGCTTTCCAGCCACTCTGCCCCCAGCCTACAGCGCTGTGTGTGGCTGTTGTGACCCAAGCGCAGGATCCAGCACTTCATTTCGCTGAGCCTCATACAGCTGGCCTTGGCCTGTTGATCCAGCCTGTCCATATCTCTCTGTAGAGCCCTCCTGGCATTAAAGAGGACTGGTCCCAAAACTGAGCCTTGGGGAACCTCACTAGTGACCGTGCCTCTGGCCAGCACAGCCACTTCCTGCCCCATATTTGCCAGGAGAGACAGCATCCTGTCAGGCAAAATGCTCCCACACTGTGTGTCCCAATGCCACAGGCACAGCAGATGCATTTGGGTGGTGCAGGAACAAGATGGGGAGACCAGCTTTGAGGGCTGCTGGGGCTGCGGCTGCGGGCGCAACCAAGCCCTCAGGGCAGTAAGGAACTCAAAAAATCGCTTTTCTTTCTGCTGGGAAGGGAGGGAGAAGAGATCCCCACCCAGGCCTGGGTTCGGACACTGGCCAACAGTCCACTCCAGCTAGCTTTTGATGGGATGAGAATTCAGGTCACCTTCGCCTGGGAGTGAGGAGAGCCAGGAAGAGCCACAGGGTTCAGCTTTGTGTTTATGAAGGACAAAGTCTGCATCTTCCTTGCCGTCAGGGGTACAAGGGAGGAGCTCTTTTCCCCAGCCCTTTCAGTTTTAGGAGGAAAATGTACTGGTTTAGGGCTGCTTATAAATTAGTGCCAAAATTCACCCTGCTGCTGAGCCATCTCCAGCACAGGGCTCTCAGGCTGTAGGCCCTGGCACAAACCCGCCCTGCCCAGCACCAAATGCCCTTTGAGTAACCAGCTCAGGAGCACCAGCACTGGGGCACTGCAGGCATGGTTCAGGGGTTTGTGACATCCAGACAGTTTCAGACACCCAGACCCGAATGCCTTGAGCAACTGTTTCCAGCCACTTGGGAGCTCAGACTGACACCAACACCTGGAAGCACAACTGGTCCCCAGTGTTGCCTTGTGCTTCATCCCCGCCATGCCAGAAAAGAAAATCTGGGGCCTGTAGCTGTATCGAGTGGGATTCACCAGATTTCACAGTTTTTCAGAGCTTAAAGATCATTTAAGAAGTCCTGCCCTTTCTGCCTTCAGCACACTCTGTGCTTGTGGTTTCTTAAATGCTTCAATCAATTTTATATGGACATTAGGGAGGCCCTACCTTCCTTTTCTCCCTCTTCTGTCTGTTTCCATACATCTGCCCTTTCCCAACCACAGATACAGATAAAAAATTCATCCAGCAAGAAAAGAGCAGTCTCTCTGGTGGGATCATCTCCCCCAGATGGCTCTCAGAAGCACTCCGCCAGCTCCAGCAGTGGCAGTCTGGGCAGCGAAGGGAGACCATTCAGTGCTGAAACTCAGCTCAATCACAAAGTCCTGCTCCTCACACAAGCCCTATTGCTCTGACATATCATCTCTCAGTCGCTCCTCCCATAACCCCCATAAAAAATTCAACAGGCTTTGGCAGCACCACCAATCCTGCCTTGAGCTGCTGCTGTCCCAGTCTCATCTAGCTCTGTTGAATTCCAAGATCTTCCCAACATGATGAAATATCAGGGTCCTAGCCAATTGTCCCCAAACTGCAGTTGAGGGAATGGCTTGCCTTCCAAAGGAGCCATCCTGCAAAGACCCATCCTATCACTTGGCAGCAAACCTACCTCCATCTGCAGGCCCTGCAAAATTGAGAAACCCTCACTCCCCCTTCCAAATAAACATCTTGGATTCAAGATCCAGCTGGCCTGCATGATCTCAGAGCCTTCTCCCTGCAGGGGTGAAACACAGCCAGCCACTTCCACCCTTCCTCCCATTGCAGGCTGAGCAGCCTCTCCCTTGCCCAAAGACCTCTGCTCTGCACCCACCACGGCTGAGTCCTGCCATGGGAAGCCCTGAGCTCTGAACAACAGCCCCTTTAGCTTCCTACACCCCTGATTTCTAGTTTCTGCTCTGGAGGGAGACTGGCCCAAGGATCTGGAAGCATAAACAGGTTTTGTGGGGAGCTCAGACACCCCTGAGGAGCAGAGCAGGAGCAGCGATACCCACATACATCCATGTCCCAGCCATGAGACAATGACCTGCAGCCATGTGTCCCATCAGTGTCTTGTTTGGTGACCCAAAGGCAAGGGGTCCAGCTACACAAAGCACCTCTCCAGACTCAGGCAGCCCTGGAAAGAAAACCTTCCTTTGATTTAAAGGCCATGATTATATTTTTTTTCCCTCCCAACTGATCTAGTTAAACTTCCAACCGCTCAAGGCTATTTTAATTTATACTGGTAAGTTAAATCAACACAAACAAGGGCAGAACAGGTTTATATGCACCTCTATTACTGGCCTGCACCAACTAGAGAGCAGCTACATTTCTCCAGGCAGCTTTTTTTTTCTCTAATAAAGATAAGGGGGATGTTTTTTGTGCACCTCCAACTGACAAATGGAGCCTGAAAGTGAATTGGGAGTCAAAGCCTTGAGGAAAGTCAAGGTGACTTATGCGCCAATAGGCTGGATTCAAAGAGCTTTGCAAAAATGCAGATCAACTAACAAGATTTATAAAACCCGTTAGGGGCTTAGAGGTCGCTTAATTCTCAAAGGTGCCAAGGAAAGTGCCTGACTTGCAGAAGGATGGATGGGCTTGCAGAGGTGGCTATCTCAACCTTTCGGTTGCTTCAAGAAAAGGGGACTCAATTTCTCTTGGAAATGAGGTTTTGACATGCCAAGATGTTTACTGTGAGCCTTGGCTCCTCCATCACTTACTTTAAAGAAAAAGAAACCAAGTCCTGTTGCTGCAGACAACTGTTACAAACATCTACCGAAAGCCACAGCAGAATCTGCTGCTTCAGCTCACCAGCGCCAGACACCACCCAGAGGAGTATGAGACTCAACCAGATTCAGCACACAGGCTGGAAAAAATAGAAGGGGGGAAAAGACTTTGCACTTCTACAACTCCCCAGTGCCTGGCATTTTGCAGGCTGGAAGCAGCCTGTCAGCACCTGTGGGCAGCCAAGGCAATGTAGAGCGAGTCCATCCACCCCACTGACCACGACCAGTCTGTTGAACATCAAGGACCCTTCACTGCCTCCCCGCTGGGTATTCTCTCTTCGCAATTTTTTTTTGGTGAGGTGGCTGTTGAAAATCTGAAAGCCTGGATTATAATCTTTATGAATCCCATAGTTAGATCATGCTGAACAGCAGCCCAGCAATACCAGATGTTCAAACAAAGCTGCCAACCGACAGCTGTCTGCAGCTTGCAGCGTGTTTTTACTTTAAAATGCAAAATGATACCAATCTATATTAAAAGAGAGACGTTCAGAGCCTTGCGATAGCAGCTGAAGCCACGGATATCGCTCTTTCATGCAGGGTGTGGCAGCAGAAGGAAATATCTCAAAAACTACTGCTTAGGCCACCCTCCCAGCCCCCCCAAATCCTGGCCCCTTTCCTAATGGGAAAGAGACTCACGTTACTGCCTGAGTGCCGTGAATGTACCAGTGCATGTCCAAACAAGCCAGCAAAAAGAAAAATGCAGCATGAACAAACACTGTCTAACGAAGGATGCCAGAACAAATCTGGGCGCTGCCTGCACCTGGCTCTCAGCAGCATGGGGAGGACAAAATGACACCTGGGGGGACAGAGGGAACCAGTCCCGGGGTGGAGGATGCAGCCCCTTCTGCACCAGTGACCAAAGAGAGAAAGGAAAGGTCCCCTCTGGCAGCAGAGCATAGCCAGTGGAAGCATGGGATGGAGGGGTATCTTCCACTGCTCTGACCCATCTGCCCAGCATCCCACCTCAGGCTGTCTCACATCCCTCTAAAACACATAGGGATGCTCTGGCCTCACTGGAGAAACGGCCTGGCTCTCCTCTGAGACATGATGTGAAGGTTTTCCACTTGTATTGCTTTGTACCTTTGTTAGGCTGGTTGGGACCAGGCTAAGAGCCCTACACCCTGCAACCTTTTCTGCACACCAGCAGCTGGAGAAAGCAAGAACTGGAGCTCAGCCTCGCTCTTCATTATTCCTCCCTCTGGAAATGCAAGCCACCCACAACGACCACATTTTGGGGATGGCAAGTCCCAAATGCACTAGGCATGGCACAGTACTCCTGGCTTGCAGGAACTGTGCAAAGAGGGCTCTAACTTACTCAAACGTGACGTCCCAAATTCCCCACCAGCCGCGATCACAGGAAATCTTTGGGACCGGTCCCAAGGCTGCCTCATTGTGCTCCGAGCAGCAACAGCATGAATGAATCATGCTCCTCAACGTGACACCCAGCTCCCAGCAACGTAATCGAGACCAAAATATTTACGTTGCAAGTGAGTAAGAATAGGACCAGATCCCCTCCCCAGCCTGGTGACATAAAAAGGCCAACCTGGTCTTGCATCGAGCAAGTGGGCAGCAGAAGGAGAGCAAAACAGGAAGCAGAGACCAGTCCCATGTCTTGCAGCCTGGCTCTGCCCGGCAATGCTGAATCAGAGCCCTTCCCCATTACAGCAAAATCCCTGCAGTGGCAAGCACTGAGACTACGATCCCCGTGGTACCAGGCTCCCTCCGGGTGACACGTGAGGGAGCATGCTGGGACCTGTAGTTTCCAGCCAGCCAGCTGCAAAACGCCATCCCCCAGTAAACACATCTCAAATTAAAGTGATGCAAGGTCCCCAAGCTCCTGGCAAGGTGCCAGCTGCGGCTTCTCATTGGCAGGCACTTGGCCAGTTCTCATGTGTTGCACTAGCCCCTTTCCAAGGAGCAGGCAAGAGCCCGTACCCTGCAATCCCCCTCGCAGCCGACCTGCAACCTGTCCTTTCCAAAGCAACCTGTCTGCACGGACAGCAGGATGCTCCCAGAGCTCTGGTGCAGCCCTAGCCTACAGGAGACATCAGCCCTGCTCCTGCCTTGGTGCTGAGCCACTCCAACTCTGCTCCATGGGACTGTGATGCCCACTCCAGAGCAAGACTCTGCATCCAGCACTGGCCAAGCTTCAGCTACATAAGGCCCCACACTGCATCCCTCAAGAGGTCCCATAAAGATGCCACCGACGCAATCAGAGCTGTAGGCAGCAAAAAGCAACACACTGGTGTGGTGTTTTCAGAACAGCACAAGCAGGCAAAGCTCCACCGAATCACCATGTCAACAAGGCTGGGGACAACCACCTCCCCACAGCATCCCAGATGGGCATGTAGCCACCCCGGGAGTGCTCCAGCAAGGCCAGACCATACGTCACCCCCTGGGGAACGTGGCACCCCTCTCCTTGCCTGCTCACCCTCCCCGCTGCGGAGGAAATCGTGCGCCCGGCTGATGTCAGGAGGCATCACTTCACACAAAGGCCAGGCTTCCTGGCGGGGAAGGGGTGGGGGAGTGGGGAGGAAGGGGAAGAGGAGCCCGGGGCAAAGGCAAAGGCGAAGGGCATCTCCAGCTCCTTGTGTGTGCACGAGGGGCAGCAGCAGGAGACAACATGGCCCCTTCTACTTCAATTGCCCTTGCACTTGGGAAAGAGAGGCAACATCTTATGTCCCATATGCCCTTCACAGGAGCCGCAGCATGGCCCTGCCCTGCACCCTGTGCGCCCCTTTAATAATGCACTGAAAAGAAGGGACTCAAGTTAATTTTAATTTGCTCCTGCAAATAAACCAGTTCCATCTTCTCCACGTCAGGCAGGTTGTGGCTGCTTCCAACCAGGGGACGCAGATCCTGCTTAGCCCCCAAACAGGAGCAAAGCACTTCTATGACAAAATCTAACATCAGCACCCCCAAAATGGGCACGAGCATGCACCCCACCTGTCTCCTGCTCATGGGTGGCTAAATACTCCTGGTATCCATTAATGGATAAATACTGGTAAAAATAACATATTGAGGACCGAAGTCAAAAGTAATCTGCAGCTCTCATTTCCCAAACTCCTCTCCCCAGTATGCTCCCTAAAGCCAAGTATCTTTGCAACACATGGCATATCATGGTACCCACAGCACCAGTATGAGCACCTCCTTCAGCTTCTCCTCCCCTCCTCTGCCTCCTGCAGTCCCAGCTCACCCCTGGGCAGAGAAAGCGGCTGGTGGCCAGCACCAGACTGCATTGCTTTTGTCTCCACTCTCTCAAGGACAGGAGCAATCTGGACCACCTGCACAGGGACCAGTGAAGAGGGCTTGGCTATTGGGGATCTGAGGGATGTGGTCAATGTTGATTGAAAAGGGAAATCACTGATGTTGCAGGGGGCACCCAGGGAAGGTGGATTTTGGATATGGGCACCACCAGGGAATAACCGTAAAGGAGAAAACCCTGCTGCTCTCCTTCAACGTGCTGACTTCTGCTCCTAGGAGGAGGCCTGTCATTGGTTTTTAATCTCGCCCGATTACGGATCAGCCTTTGACATTATTGATCTCAGGCCCCTGAAGTATAATTTATCTTCCAGGTTTGACTGGGCAATCGGAGCTTGACAGCTCAGACCCCAGTCAGCTCCATTCTCCCAGGGAGCCAGGAAAACAGCTCTGCTCAATCCACTCCTGCTGATTCACATGAGCCATATTTGAGGCTCAGTTTCCATCCTCACATGAGGTGTCTTTCACTCTCTTCCTACCTGGCATTTCATTTTCTGACTCAAAAATCCAGCTCCTCAGGTCTCTTGCAGACCAGCAGCGCTTTCTCAAGCTTGGCAGTCCAAGGTGTCTCCAGTGTGCACTGCTTCCCCCTTTCAGTTTCATTATCCTCTTTCAAAGAGGATGCAGCAGAGACACAAATGTTATGGGACGTGCTGAGAACTGCACAGGGACGGGGGGAGCAGCGCCAGCAGTCAGGGTACAACTAGAGAAGCCACTTTTAACTGTGACCCAATGCCATTTTCTAGAGCAGAAAGGACCAACAACAGCAGCTCCTCACTCCCTGCTGAGATTGTACCCACAGAAAAACCCAGTGGCTATCGCGGTTCTGTGGTGGCTTGCCCTTACCTGCCAGCTAGCACAGCTGCCACAGGGCCAGCTTGTGACTTCTGTTTGACCTTCAAAACATTAATGCCTGCTCCCTCCACAAGGCCCAGGAGAGATGGGCTGATGG
The DNA here is from genome assembly GCA_013397895.1 of Origma solitaria. Classification (NCBI taxonomy): domain Eukaryota; kingdom Metazoa; phylum Chordata; class Aves; order Passeriformes; family Acanthizidae; genus Origma; species Origma solitaria. The sequence goes on along the minus strand of VZRL01004704.1, from coordinate 7,995 downwards.
GTTCCCTTTCCCCTGGATACCTCCATCCTCCACCCAAACTGACAGACGCTCCCAGCCTCCACTGTTTGGGAAGCACAAGGTTTTCCTCAAATGTCTTTGTCAACAGTTACTGGATGCAGCCTGTACATGAAGGCTGTCTTTTCAGATGCCTCCTGTTTCTCTCTCCTGCAAAGCCAGGCCTTGTGTTTTGGGAAGGAGGAGTAGTTCCTGAGAAACACAGGAGGTTTTAACACACGGAAAGAGGAACATTTAGTTTTTGTTCTTCACCTTGTTATTGTTTATCAGACTGCTGAAAAGCATTGTGGTAAATGGAGATCAGTACCATGTACATTCATAGACTGTACCAGGAGCCAGGATCCACATTCTGCAAGGTACCACCATCAGCAAAGAAAGCTCCAGTCTCCAGCACTGCTTCCCCGTACTGCCATACTGTCACACATCCTGACTCCAAGCAGGTTCCCCCACCTCTGCTTACCTCTGCTTTAGGGTAATACCCTGACTTCCCCACCCAGACTTTAGGTTGTTGCAGAGATTAAAATTATCTTTTTCTACCCTGTTGTAAGTAGAAGTAGAAAACTACGAATTCCTTAGCTGGAGGACAGGCTGGTTTTACCTGCTGGGCTCACATCCTCGGGAGATGCATTTGGCAAGGGGTGGTCTTCACACCAGGCACTATTTCCAGTTCCCTGCCCAAATGCCCTGCTGTGCAGGATGCCAGCTGGCAGAGACAGGAAAATAGCCCCCAAATGTGCTCCCATTCCCTTGAAGGGGCAGGCTCTGTCTCCACCCCTTACAACCAAACTACCTCGGACCAAAACAGAGCTCGCAGGCCTCAACCACCCAGCCACAACAGTGCAGCTGTGGCAGGAGAGCTGCAGTAATTCCCTCCTGGATGTGGCCACCCCCATCACTAAGGGGCTAGCACAATACCAGAGGCAAGGGGGAGCGCAGCACCCCCCCGCACTGTCCCCAAAGGGTCTGTGAGGGGGACAGAGACCTCGCAGCGCATTTATTCCGCTCCATCCATTTGAGAGGCACGCTTCAAGGGGCTTTTTGCCGTCAGAGGCGGGTGCACCAGGACAGGAAAAGAACAAAGGGAGGCACCAGCACCCCCAGCCCTTTGTCTGAGCGCAGAGGAGTTCACCTGCAGGGAAAACCTGCTCCCACCGCAGAGGCGGCAGCTCCACGCAGATTCGGATGGGGAGAGGGATGCAGCCCCCCTCGCTAGCAAGAGGATAATGAGCAGAAGGATGCAATCACATTACCCTCTCTCTCCCCTTGCCACACGCATGAGCCCATTACAGTGCACACCAACCCCCCCGACTTACCAACAACCCAACAACCGCAACCAGCAATAAAAACCATTGCCACAGAAATACCAACCCGCCCCCCAGTGTGATCGATCTGTGTCTGCGTGTGGCCCAGCACCAAACCCTGGAGCTCGGCTCCACCGACCAGGATTGACTGGGAGGGAAGGGGGTGGGAGACTAGTTTCCAGGGGATGGGGTTTTAAAGCCACACAATAACTGGCTCAAATGAGGGTTTGGATTAAGCTGTCGTATGGCAAGGGAAAACACTGCCTCCATTAGGACATGGGGGATTTTCCTTCCCTTTCTCCAAAGCTACAGCTCTAGGATGAAGCTTCCAGGTCACCCAGGCAGGGAGAGGAGAACTGGGTGATGCTGAGCTAATGGGGGATCCTGAACAGGGAGACAAGGGTGGAGGGAAGAAAAGGCAGATCAGCCCTCCCCAAGCCCCAGATCATACAGTCGGCTGCTCTGACAATGTTTACTCATATTTCAGAGAGACACAGCCATCCGGAACGTCACTCCCTGCCAACTGCCTCATCTGGAGCCATCCACAGCTCGGCTCTTCCCAGCCCACTCCAGAGACAGCCCCCCCCACCAAAGCATCCACACAGCAAAAAACTGAAAAAGGACAGGTAGGGGGAAGAGAAGAAACAGAGAAATTAAATTAATTCATGTTTAATTTTTTTTTAATAGTTCTGGTACATCATCCCAGCAAACAGATGACTTGGAGTGTGCCTCGAGTGTGATGGCACCGCTGCAGAGTGCAGGGCACTGTGCTGAGCTGGGAACTTCTGCTCATGTTACCATCACAAGAGAATCACAAGACAGAAGAGGGACGACCACGATGCCCTGGTGAGAACAGGCTGAAGCTGTCCTTATCAGAAAGGATCCGGGACTGGGATCCTCTTCCCTGAGTTCATCTGGGGGACATATGTAAAAACTTTTGCGTGCATCCAGAGTCTCATGCCTGTAAATAACCATCCCTCCCTCCATATTTGAGACCAGACATCTCTTCCTCCCATTCCCAAGCATGCTTGATGTAGAACTCCCAGGAAAGGGAGAGGTGGCTGCCTCTGTCCTTCCATGGAGGAAAGGGAAGAGCAGGACATCCCTGGTCCTGCACATTTCACATTTCCCCACTGGTCCCCCAGCTTCTGCTTCACCTTCTCTTCCAGCAAACAGAGGTTCATTGCAGAAAACTGGTTATTACTGCAAGCAAGCTCAGCAGCTCTGAGTCTTCTGTGCCATCCCCCTTACTTCAACCCAAACAGCATCTCCTCAGCCTACATGCTGTTGATAAACGCAGGAAGTTGACAAAGTCACCAGAACCTAGCCCAGATTCATCGCATTCTATATTTTTTAAAAGCAAAAAAGCCAGGCCAGACCAGATTCTGCCCCGGAGCCTGCGTGGCAAAGCAGAATCCAGCTCCAAGTGTTTATTTATAAATCTGTACATACATGTACATTTGAATTCTGACAGAATTAATTCTGGCATCCAGCTAATTCAAAGCATTCCTCCCCCATCACACTACTGTTGCAGGCCAGCCCTGCACAGAAGCTGATTATAAAATGCTGCACTAGCCAGGCATTTCTGCAAAGGCTTGTGCTATTGAGCATTCAGTCTTTCCTTGCTTGGCTATTTCATTGTTTCGGTGTCGATCCCTCCTCTCTTGCCCTGTGTTTCCTGGTTACTTTTGTCCCTGCTCTGGAAGCACTGCTGCTCTCAGCCCCATTTCAGTGTCAGATTGAAAAAAAACCCCAAAACAATTACGTGAAATTAAAGAGAAGAAAAGAAGAAATTATCACCATGTACCAAGATTTCCAGTAAACAGACAGGTAACGAGCAAAAAATAGGCCAATATGCTGCAAGGCAAGCTGCAGACAGATCTGGGGGTAGAAAACCCGCTGCCTGCCTCCCAAGTACAGCTAAGAAATCCCTGTGTGGTCACACGCTGTCCTCTGGAGCAGAGAGGAGAGAGGTCAGGGCAGCCAGCACTGTAAGAGCCTCTTTATTTTTGGGCAGTTGCACGAATCTGATCGTTTGTGCCCTTTGTGAGACATGGAAATCTGCCTTCTCCTCCCACCCCCTTTGCCAGCCCCTCTTCTGCTCCCCCTGCTCAGATGGGGACAGAGGCAACTCCTTGGCTCCAGAGGCAAAGACCAAAGCAGCAGAGAGGCTGTGGGTGCCCCTCTGGCAGGACCAGGCCCGGATGAGCACGCGGGAGACCTTGAGAACAGTGCATTGTTGGAGCGAGGGGAGGGGAGAAGGGAAGGACAGTCCTGGGACTTGCACATTCCTTGGAGGGCTCACCCAGACTCCCACGTGTGAGGCACGAGGCTGTGGGGTGGAGAGAAGTCCAGGGTGTCCCACTGCAGTTCATGTCTCTCCTACTTCTCCCTCTCCATCATGCTCATGGGCTTGAGGCATGCTGGACACCTCCATGCCAGCAGACACATGATGCTCACACAAATATCATACAATAGATTTAGATTAAACATGGGTCTGGGCTAAGTTCATTTTGCCCTCATCACCAGCCAAAGCTGGGCTTGAACCTCCTGGTTCAGAGACCAGAGCATGACACCTCCATCTCAGGGGCTCATTCAAAGTCACTGCTGAGGGAGGGCTTCAAGGTGGCCAGGGCAGTCTGGTGAGCAAGGCTGTGCCTAGACATGCTCACCTGCAAAGTACAGACAACTGCAGGGAGGTAAGCCTGGGCTACATTTTGTTGCTATTCCTTGCAAAGCAGCTCAAGGTCCTCAGATGAACCCTTCCTTACCTCTCCTCTTTCCACCTCACTCTCCGACAGCTCCCATCCACACTGCATTGTCCCCTATGGGAAGAGAGCATTCTCCACTGCAGCCCCCGTCCTACGCCTTCACCAAGGCTGTCCCCTCCACACAAGCCTCCTCCTTCCCACTCAACCCACCAGGCTGCCTCCTCGCATCCTCCACCTCTGCTGTCACTTCTTGGATTGACTCTACACAGAAGACTTGCAGCTGCAGGTCTGGAGCAACCAACCACTGGCAACCTAACGGGCTAAGGGCAAGGAAAATGCTCAAGCTTAGCAGGAAAGCAGCGGGGAAAAGCCCTTAATCCAAACCCTGCGGAGGCAGGAGACTGCTCTAGTCCAGCCAAAGATCTGGGACTGCCAAGATACCCACTGCTGCTTGGCCAGCAAACCCAGAGGGGTTTGCAGCGGGGTGGCTCAGCCCCCCCAGACCTCTCTAGGGCAGCACAGGCTGCTATGGGTTGAACTGTAATCTGCTGTCCCTGACAAGACAGCACAGCAAAGCCTGACAGATCGATGTGGTGAGTGGCACGGAGCTAGGAAGCGAGGCTAGGTGGGTGCTGGGATTTCTGCCACTGCCCAAGGCCCAAGAAGTCAGTGCTCATCATGGCAGCTTGACCAATTGACAGCATCCCAGGGCACAATGATCAGTCACATTTAGGAGCATACTGCCATATTCCTGAGGCCCCTGGGCCGGAACTAGGGCACAAGCAAAGACAGGGAGGGAGAGACCTGGGTTAGGCTGACCTAACCCCTGGGCTGGGCTGGCGGTTCAGCTCTCGGGTGCTGGTGGAAGTTCAGATGGAAGACACAAGGAGAAGCTGCACAACTCCTGCTTCGTAGGACCTGCTGCAAAAGTTGTCTGGAGACCAGGTATGCTCAAAGAGTGCCACAGCAAATGCCTGCCAGGCACCAGCCACACCACCTACAGCCACGAGAGCTAAATTAGCACTCAAGCACTTGGGCATTTGCACTCACAATGCCTGCAGTGAGCTGCGTGCCGTGCTCCTCATAAACAAGTCATCTGGAAAATAAGTAAGCCTGTAAAAATCCAGTCCATCACAAGTTACCAAACCTGTTTCAGAGTAAAACAACCTAGAGCAGCTCATGCCAGAAGCCTGGCAGTGAAGCTGATCCCAAGCTTCTCCACCAGTGGGGCTCCCTTGGTCCCAGCAAAACATCCCTGGCATAGAGGGCAGCATGGGGATGCAACGTGGGACCTGGTGGTGGCCAAAGCTGGCAAAGAACCAGGGTATCTGGTACAGACTTGAGATCCATCTCTTCCTGTTCTCCTACCAAGTACTCACTTTTCCTCTTTCTCATAATTTATAATGCATGTGAATTGGCCTTACGTGGGGGGCTGCCAAGAAAGAAAGCCCAAATCCACTGAGTTGCAGATGGATTCAGCAGCCCAGTCCCTGTCTCCCTGGATTTGCTGAACATGTACTGCTCAATGGACAGTCCTGGATGCTGTTCCTACACACCTGCAGGAGGATTCCCAACGTTTTCCTCCAGGTCTCAGCACCACAACAGATTTTCTCCCTCTCAGTGTTCAAAGCAACCAGAGATCTTCGGAATGTGAAGGGATTTCTAGGAAGCTAGGTCAGGGGGAAATCTATCTCCTTCCCCCAAAACAAAACAGAAGCATGAGCAGAGCCTCTCTACCCAAGCCTCTTTCCAGTGGTGGCACCTCCAGCTGAGGACAGGCAGCTGAGAAACCTCTGAGCAAGCTCAGATGTACCTGGCCTCAATCAACCACGTCCCAGACAAAGACAGGGCAAACATGGTAATACCCTGCAAGTGAGTTGCTTTCTGACTGCTGACTTCTGAACCATGCTCCAATCCCAGCAATGTATTTTTCCCCTTTTCAGATGGAGAAAAATAAAAAGCAACATAGCAACCTTGCACTGGAGCAACTTTCTTTTTCAGTCTTAGAAGCAGATTTGCCTATACAGGCAGGAGGCAGGTGGCTAGGGCAGTAAAGGCAAAGATGGAAGAAAAAATGTTTCATTTTGAGACCTTGACACAAACAAAATGACAAGAAGCAAAAAAAAGAAAGAAAGGAAAAAAAGAAAAGAGGGTGCGTTGTTGGCTTTTCTTCTTCCCCCCCTCTCCTCTTCAAGCGCTACAAAAACAGGAAACAAAGGAGAAAACATCTCACGGGGGGAAGGGGAGGTAAGCGCTTTATACGCCCACGAAAGGAAGATTAACCACATATTTTATTTACTGTTTGTATTACGGTTGCACCGTAGAGTTCAACTAATTCCGAGCCAGGGCTCTGCGGGTTTGTGCAGCACCTAACGCTGAGTGGGGTCCTTCCCCCAAACCCACCAGGCGTGTGCTCCACTTGAGGCAAACCCTACGCAGACAACCCCCTTCCCCCGGCAGACACCCGCCTGCAGCCTCCTTCACCCAGCCACAGCACTCCTGCCCCAACTGCCAGCTCAGCTGACAAAGCGCTGCTGCTGTCCCCAAGGAGTTTTCAGCCCCTTTTCCCCTTCAAACCAGTCTGTAACCAGGGGTAAGGTGCCCTTCGAGGTGGGCTGGCAGCACAGCCAGAGGAATAAATGCTATAAAAGCAGACTTTATGGGGTACAGGTTTGCAGGCTTCGGTCCCTCCTCCAGGCCATGGGGGCCACCCCCTCCACAGCAGGTCAGTGTTGCAACCCCCACATTCACGAGTCCCCCGCACCAAGGTCAGGGCTCCGAGCCTCCCAACTTTGACTCATTTCTCAATTAACGGCTTTCCGAACGTAAGCCGCATATGGAACAAACCTCTCACAACGGGGCCTCCCCCGGACCTCCCAAGCCCAGCGTTACTCATCTGCCCCCCAGTCCCAGCCCATCTTTCCCGGGATGCTCCAAGTGTGGCTCACCACCGCTGCAGGGTGAGCAAGCAGCCAGGAATCCCGGGCCTGGCTCCCGCAGGCTGGAAGCCGTCAGCAGCTGAGCTCATGCACCCTAATTCGGGAGCCGATGAGGCCACCTTCCTCGCTGGCTGGCGAGGGGCAGCTTTCAGCTGGAGACCTGGTCACGGCCATGGAGCTAGGGCCAGCAACCCGCTGGGTGCTTTTCCCAGGGGCTCATCCCTACCCCAGCCACTTCACGAGGAACTGTTTGAACTATAGCGGGGATCCTTTGGGCACACCATCCCTCAGCTTGGTGCTGTCCTTCATTGACCCAGACTCCGAGCACCCAACCGAGCCACGCACCCAGCGGGAAGAGACAAGCTTATCATCACAGAGAAAGGAAATTAAGATAACGCGGCGATGGAGGTACCGAGGGATTTGGCCAAGGTCACAAAATAATTCCGTGGCTCTGCGATACAGCTGTCTAACACTTTTGGTGTCTGGCCATGTATCCTAAAATTTCAAACCAGGGCCAAAATCCAGCCTAGCCGGTGGCAGCTTTCTGCCAGGTCATTAGCAGCGTGCATCCGCAAGAAGCGGCGAACATCCAGCCATAACAACGGCAGCAACAACAAAAAAAACATGCAGCAAGAGCGGGAATAAATGAGATCAAAGTGTCCTGGAAAAGGACCTGGAAAAATAGTTTTGGTCCCTGGCTAAGGCTCCTGGGAGATGCACACGCGGAGCCCCATCCCAGCCCCGCGCAGCCCTCCCGAGGTGGCTCCCCACCCTGGCAGAGGGAAACCAAAATGACTCCCTATAAATAGAAGCAGAAAAGCGCTTCTCCAAAAGACTGACTGGGTCTTTCCCCTTCCAGCGTGTGTGGTGGAGCTGCTGGCACCTCCGCGGAGGTCCCTGGTTTTCCCCCAAAAAACCTGGAGAGGAAAATAACCTTCCTGTGAGCTCAGGCTGGCTCCTCTTTACACAGAGCCACCCCCCACCCCCCACCCCACTCCCAGGCCTGGCCATCCAATTGGAAAGTAATTA
>VZRL01004694.1:5890-21701 GCA_013397895.1 Origma solitaria | reverse complement strand
GCTCAAAAATTTGGGGGCGTTAATTGGCACCTGAAACTCTTCCAAAAACGCTCGGAAGTTGCTGGATTGCTCAGAACTGCACTTTTTTTATCCCATTTTCCACTCTCCGCCTTCCCCAGCTCTTGTCCAAACACAACGGGATCACGGAACATTTCCCTTCCCTTAATGAGGGATGAAAATCGAGGGTCAGTTATTAATTAACAGAGTCATTAATGACTTCCCATCCTCGCTGGAGGCACAGATGGGCTCCTGCTGCAGACGAGGGGAGAGATGATCCCCCCATCCTTCACTTCCGATGACAATTCCCAGGAGATTTGGGACAACCTCAGCAGTCAGAGAGCTTTTCCCTCAGAGAAATGCTGTTCCTGGGCAGGAAATTTCCCTTTTTCCTCACTCTCCCTTTAGAGGGAAGAAATCCCCCGCTGCCTCACCTTCATTTCTTTTGTCTCCTCTGAAAATGTGTCCCCAAAGGAGTCAAAAATGTGTTCCCAGAGGAGTCGGATGTTGGAATTTGGGGGTGTTTGGGGATGGGGTGGGGCCCAGAGGTCGGTGTGAGGACACCCCCAGCCCCTGGGCAGCCTCTTCCCCCTCCCACGGCCCAGACCCTGATTTAGAAACCCTCCAAAATGAACATTTTCCACCCAAAAATCCCCTGTCCAGCTGCATTTTTGCCACCGTGGCTCCCCCAGGGGCATTTTTGCCAGTCTGTCCCTGGTTGAAAAACACAAGCGGGACACGCCTGTCCCTGAGTTCTGACACAGCTTTCACCCAACCCCGATTTCCCAACTTCTCCTTACGGGAATCTGCCCCTGTCCCGCTCCTGTCTTTCCCAAAACGCCTCCCACCCACCTGGAGCCCAACCTGGCCCCGACAGCCTCACCCCACCCACAGGCCCAGCAGCACCCTGCAATTAAAGTTATTTCGGACACGGAGCCACGTTCCTGTCCTGGAAAGGCCTGGATCCCAAAAGGAAGGGGGCGGGGGGGATTAATTACCCCACAGTTAAAATTCCCTCGGGAGAGGCCAACTTTGTGCAGCTCCCATCGCTGTCCCTCATGACTCACCAGGGATGGAGGATCAGCCCAAAATCCCCTTGTGGCTCACCAAGGATGGATGACCAGCCCCAAAATTCCCTCACGGCTCACCAGGGATAGATGATCAGCCCAAAATTCCCTCGTGACTCAGCAAGGATGGAGGATCAGCCCCAAATTCCCTCGTGGCTCACCAGGGGTGGACGATCAGCCTGAAATTCCCTCGTGGCTCGCCAAGGATGGAGGATCAGCCCAAAATTCCCTCGTGGCTCAGCAAGGATAGAGGATCAACCCAAAATTCCCTTGCAGCTCAGCAGGGATGGAGGATCAGCCCAAAATTCCCTTGCGGCTCACCAAGGATGGACAGCGAGCCCCAAATTCCCTCGTGGCTCACCAGGGATGGAGGATCAGCCCGAAATTCCCTCGTGGCTCACCAGGGATGGAGGATCAGCCCGAAATTCCCTCGTGGCTCACCCCAAACCCTCCCCATGGGATTTTCCGCGGCGTTTCGGGAATCGTGGCAGGCCCGTGCCAGGGGCTCCAACTCTTGACAAAGAACCATCTGTGCTCCTGCTCTGGGAATTCCATTTCTCCAGGCTGGATTCCTCCTTCCGGCCAATTCCCGTTTGATCCCAAATCAATGGGAATAAACGGATGAACTCCTGGCTTTGGGATCTGCAGCTCCCAGGGACTCACCGGGGAAAGGAGGGTTTCTCCCCCAAAAAGTGCATAAAACCCTATCAAATAATCCCAATTAATTTGAGGAGCCACGGGAGGAAACTCAGAGCAGGAGAAGGCGGTGGGAAAGTTCATCGTGATGTGGAGAAAACCTGGAGAAAATCCGGAGAAAACCCGGAGAAAACCCGGAGAAAACCCGGAGAAAACCCGGAGAAAACCCGGAGAAAAACCCGGAGAAAACACGGAGAAAAGCCTGGAGAAAAACCCGGAGAAAATCTTGAGAAAATCCGGAGAAAACCCGGAGAAAACCTGGAGAAAATCCAGAGAAAACCCGGAATAAAATCAGAGAAAACCTGGAGAAAAACCTGGAAAAAAACCCATTTTCAGTGAAATAAAGGCCCCGGTTCTACCCAGGGCTGGAAGCAGCTCCAACATCCATATACATAGAGAATCCAAGGTCAATCCAGAGAAAGAAGGTGTGGGATTTGTCCCGGAAAATGGCTCCTGGGACCCTGAGGACCCACAGAAGTTTCATAAATCCATAAACGTGGCTCTGTTTTGGGGAAGAAACTTCACTCATGGCTTGGGAAGATGAGATGTTGGAGACCCCAATAATTCCAGTCCCTGGGATTAAAAGAGAACCTGGATCGCCATTTCAACACAAATTTCCCCAAACAGGAGATGCCAAACCCACTTTGGGAGAAACTCGCGAAATAGAAAGGCCTGAGAGGAGATTTTTCCAGAAGAAAAGAGGGATTTGGAGCTGACCCCATGGTTTGTGCCTCAGTTTCCCCACTTTGGGAAACACACGGATACCCCTGATGGAAGTGCTATAAAACACTCAAATTGCTGTTAATGAATTAAAATAATCTGAATTCTTAGTGACCCCAAAAACCTTATAATTCTCCCACCAAACCCTCCAAACTCCCGGTAAAAAACTTCCCAAACATCCCTAAATATTTATGGAAGATCCATTTCCGCTCAGTTAAAGGGGAATTTAGAGGAATTCCCTTTTCCCAGAGGTTGCAGCTCCCCCTCACACCTCCAGACCCCAGAATGGAATCAGCTTTGATAACCAGGGAGATCAATAACCCGAAATGCTGCCAGGGCGAAAACCTCAATATAATAAATTATAATCCAAATGTATCCAAATGGATATCCAAATATCCAAAATAATAATCCATAGTAGTAACCAAATATCCAAATAAATATCCATTTGCATATCCATTTGGATATTTGGATATTTAACCCTAATAACAACCAACTATCCAAATATCCAAAAAAAAATCCGTAATAATAACCAAATATCCAAATAAATATCCATTTGGGTATCCATTTAGATACTTGCATATCCATTTGGATATTTGGATATTTAACCCTAATAACAACCAACTATCCAAATATCCAAAAAAAAAATCCATAATAATAATCAAATATCCAAATATCCAAAATAATAATCCATACTCATAACCAAATATCCAAATAAATGCCCATTTGGATATTTGGATATTTAACCATAATAATAACCAAATATCCAAGTATCCAAAATAATAATCCATAATCATAACCAAATATCCAAATAAATGCCCATTTGGATATTTGGATATTTAACCCTAATAACAACCAACTATCCAAATATCCAAAAAAAAATCCATAATAATAATCAAATATCCAAATATCCAAAATAATAATCCATAATAATAACCAAATATCCAAATATTTATCTATTTGGATATTTGGCTATCCACTTGGGTATTTAATTATAATAACCAAATATCCAAAATAATAATCCATAATAATAACCAAATATCCAAATATATATCCATTTGGATATTTAACCTTAATAATAACCGAATATCTAAAATAATAATCCATAATAATAACCAAATATCCAAAATAATAATCCATAATAATAACCAAATACATATCCATTTGGATATTCGCATATCCATTTGGGTATTTAATAATAATAACCAAATATCCAAAATAATAATCCGTAATAAAAACTCAAAACGCAGCCGGGATGATCCAAATCTGGGAGCGCATTCCACGTGGAGAAGGATGGGGAATATGGGAACTGCTCCAGTCCAAAGCAGCAGCAGGAGCTCAGATCCTCATCAGCACAGCGTTGGAACAGCCCTCCGAGTCCAGCTCGGGAATGTCCAGGGTCTGTCCCGTGGGTCGAGATGCAAATCTGTGGATTTCCCATCGGAAGGACAAGTCCTACTCCAGATGGGCCAAGATGTGGCTCAGATATTCCGCGTGTCCCGCAGCTCCCGAGGGGAACATCTCCTGGCACAGGTCACAGGCCGGGGCAGCCTCGAGGCTGGAGCTGCTCCCGAGCCTCCCCTCCTCCTCCAGAGCCCAGCCCGGGGTCCAGGACGTCTGTGGGAAAAGGATATTGGGATGGAGAGACCCCCTGGAGCAGCCCCCAAATCCTGACTGTGCCTTTTTGTGCCCAAAAAAGGGCCGGGCTGGAGCTTGGGGGCTCGAGCCACCCCTGGCTCCATCCTCAATCAAACCCCCCAGACAATCCCATGTCCGTGAGGCTCCCGAGCCTCCCTCGGAGCCAAGCCGGGAGGAAAATGGGCTTTGAGCAGCAAATGGAGCAGTTTGTCACTTGTCCCTGTGCCATGGCCATGTGAGGGCTGGCAGTGCCCCTCGCGGCTTCCCCAGGCAGACACAGCCCCACTTCCCCTTCTCCTCCTTGAGAAATTCCCTTCCAAATACAGCCCAAAATCAGGAGTTCTGCCCGGAATACACAGCCTTTGGAAAAAATGTCAAGGGCTTCGTTTAGGAAAAGGAATGAAAGAAAGTGAGTTTGGCTTCCCAGGGAGGCAGGACTGGGGTGAAGGTTCTCCAGGACTGAGAGGCCAAAGCTTAGGAGGTCTTCAGAAATCCTTCGGGAGTGACAGGAATGATTTGGAATGATTTGAAAATGTGGTTTGGCGTGTGGAGATCAGAGGGAATGAAGGGAATACTGCAGAGCTGTTTCGCTGGAAGATCCAAAGGAGGTTGAGAGGAACTTTTCCTGCAGTCACATCCCCCAAGGGACCCTCAAAGGTCAAGGGAGGGATGTCCTGGCTGGGCTGCTAGACCCAATTCCATACCCAATCCCCCTGGGAACCCAAAAATTGGGTGCCCAGAGGGTTTGTAAGGCCATAACCCCACCCTGCCACCCCTCCCACACGCCCAAGGCTGAGGGGAGGAGGATGAAGATTCCCTGATGCCGAAATTCCCCACCAGCTTCCCAAATTACCTTCACAGGCCCTCGGATCTCCAGCGGGGCCTCCATGGGGAGATCCACTTCCCTCCCGAGGGCTTCGGGGGCTTCGTAGAGCTCCAGACGGTTTGGAAAGGAGCCCCCAGCCCCTGGGTTCGGTGTCTCCAGCTGCCGTGGGCTGCAGGGAGCTCTCCCTCCTTCCTGGGGGACAGGGAGGGTCCAGGCTCTGCTCCAGGTGGGGACACTGCCCCTGTCCCCCCCAGTGCCGCCGCAGGCTGCAGCTGCTCGGGCTCCAGCGCCGTTCCCGGGGCTCGGGGGGAGCCTGCTGGGGGTCTGGGGCAGTTCCATGGGCTGAGCGGAGCCCTCCAGGGTGGGTGTGGATGATGACAGAGCCCCTGGGTGGCTTTGGTGGCTCTCAGGTGTCCTCTGCCCATCCCCCATCACTGCGTCCTCCGTGCACTGGACGGGCAGCGACACTGGGATGTCTTTGGGACAGAGCGAGGCACAGGGGTCACTCCGGGGAATCTGAAGGGTTTGGTTTCCCTTTCCACTGCCTCATTTTCCCGTTGGGCCTGGGGAACATCTGGGCTGGCAGAGAGAGGGCACTGAGGACAGCCAGGGAGGGCTGAGGGCGGGAGGAACATCAGCTCCCTCGGGACATGGGGACACCTCTGTGTCCCCAAACTCCAGCTTCACCCCGGGAAAGGCTTTGCTTTGGGGCCTGGAAGGGCTCGGGTGGAAAGGAGGGAGCCCCAGGGCACGGAGGCTGCAGTTTCCCAGCACAGCTTTGTCCAAACCAATCCCTCCTGGCCACAAAATTCCCATTTCGGGGTTGGGAAAATCCCGTGGGAGTGATGTGAGTGTTTTGGGGGGACAGGGGAGGGGGAACCCTCGAAAACACGGGGGGTTCTGGGTGTTTCCTGGGCTGTGGACCCTCCCCCTCTCCAAGGGATGGCCCTGGGACCAGGAGTGTCCCTGAGCACCCAAAAGCCACGATGGGCTCGGGGCACGCTCCTGCCCAAAGCCCCTTCCCCTCACCCCTTTCCCGCAGGGAACCTCCTGCAGGCTCCGGGACAAAGCTGGGGCGGCCCTGCCAGCCCAAATATGCATCCCAGGGACCCCCCCAGGCCCCACTCACCCACCGCCGGCTTCTTCCTGGCCCTGAGCCTCCGCAGGAGCCTCCCCTGCTCGGAGCAGAGCTGCCGCAGCCTGGCCACCTCCGCCCGGAGCTGCAGGAACACCTCCTCCATGTCCGCCACACCTGCCCAGGGGGCACGGGAGGGATCGGCCACCTGTTAATGGCAATAATAATAATAATTATCATCATCATCATCCATTGCTAATTGGTGCTCCCACAGGCGGTGAGAGCTGCCAGGCCACCCCGAGCTGATGGATGGGGAGGAGCAGACCCCTCGCCATCCCAGGGGGTCCTGCAGGATCGCACGGAGAGCATTCCCAACTCTCTCGTCATTCGTGCAGGAAAAAAGGAAGAGGTTCTTCCTAAGGAGAGCCAAGCTGGGCTTTTCCACCTCTCCCCCACAGCTTCCGTGGGCTCCAAACGACCCAAAAAATCCCATTTAGCACAAAAATCTACCTGGGAAAAGTTGCGTTTCCAACTCAGTGCCAAAGGATCCATTTTTGAGGGCATGAGCGCAAAAAACTCCCAACTACAAACCCATCCAACGAATGATGTCCAAGGGTGGGGACAAAATTCCCTTTTTTAGAGCTGCTCAGCCCCTTCTCCTCCCAAAAATACCCCGGCAAGCACCGCCCAGTATCAGTTAACCAAATATTGTCATTCTGGAGGTAAATTGTGTTCCCCACACTCGTCCCTGCTTTAACAGCTGTATTGTGGATTAAACTTCCACGTTTCCCCATTTCGCGCCAATTATTACCGGGCGAAAAGATAATAAATAAACCCAAAGCTGGGCACAAATCTGCAAACCATCTGCAAAGGGGATCTGAAAGGTTCGTGCGATCTCTAATTAGCATAAATATGCAAATGAGCCTGGCTTCCTGTCAGCTCCCCCAGGTTTGCTGCCGCTCAGCGCTGCAAGTTTGAGCTCGGCGTTAAATTTAAACTCTGGCTCAAATTAGGGGTTTGGCTGGAGCCGCCTCCGGCGCTGTGGATTCCCCGAGAGGGATGAAGGGCAGAAATCCCCAAGGGAATGCAGCTGGAGCGAGGA
The DNA here is from genome assembly GCA_013397895.1 of Origma solitaria. Classification (NCBI taxonomy): domain Eukaryota; kingdom Metazoa; phylum Chordata; class Aves; order Passeriformes; family Acanthizidae; genus Origma; species Origma solitaria. The sequence goes on along the minus strand of VZRL01004694.1, from coordinate 14,583 downwards.
AAACCTCGGAGGCAATGGTAAGGTTTGCTCCCGGCGCAGGGAATTTGGGTGCTCGCCCCACACCGAGGGGTGACTTCACCCGAATTTTGGCTCTTTGTGCTCCTCTGATCCTTGAAACCTTAAAAATAAACATTTTTCACCCCCCAAGGCAGCCAACTCCACCGCTAATTCAAGTTTTATTTTGCCTGAGAGCTGTATATAAAGACGCCAATTAATTATTAATTGGAGTGTGACCCGGAGCTGTCACTCCCTAACAAGCCTGGAAAGATTTTGTCACGGATTTCATTCCAACCCTGCTGGGATTTTTCGGGACTCAGCTCCTTCTCATTTCCCCCGGATTGGTGCCACCAGGACGAAGCCGCAGCGGGAGATTTTTCACCTCCCGAAAAAGCCTTTCCCAAATTGCAATTAAAAGCAGCAATTTGGGAGCACGAAACTCCCATTTTTGGGGTTCATGGAGCGGCTCCGAGGGGCAGAACCCAGCGGGGAGGAACTGGGCGGGTTCAGGGCACCCAAAATCCCATCCCCGTGGCCCAAAACCCCTCTATTTCCCCCAAAGGTGCCTTACCGAGGTGTGGACAGTCCTGACCTTGCCCGGTGGCCGCGGTGACATCGAGCTGAGAGTGGCGCTCGCCAAAAAGTCGAGCAGCAGCAAATTTGGGGGAGGGAATTTCCCCTTCGGGTTTTGAACGAAGAGCGAAACCTCCGAGGCAGGAAACGAAACGGGCGAGAGCGGCGACGGCGGAGTGAGCTCGGAAAAGCCCTGGGGAGGGCGATGGAGGCCCTGGGGGGCTCGTGGGGGCCGAAGCTCGGCCCCAAACCGTGCCTCAGTTTCCCCCACACCCTGCTCCAGCTCATTAGTGCTTTAATTTGGGGCTGATGGGTGTTGGTGCCCCGGAGACCTCATCCCCTGTAAGCCAGTTAATATTGCAGCTAATATCCCAATAATCCCCATTAATCCTCGCTCTGCTCCAGCTCAAATCTCCCAAATCCTCCACACAGCGCCGGAGCCAAAGGAAAATCCTCGGCTGGGTGATGGAGCCCCCCCGGGGCTCCTCCTATGGCCATTCTGCTTCTCCCATCACCCCCAGTGCCAGTCCCTTACTGGGCCCAGCACACCCGGACTCGCACCCTGTGACCCCTACAGGTCTCTGAGGCTCCCAGTGTCCCCAGTGCCAGTCTCTTACTGGTCCCAGCTCACCCGGGCTCGCACCCTGTGACCTCTATAGGTCCCTGAGTCTCCCAGTGTCCCCAATGCCAGTCCCATACTGTTCCCAGCTCACCCGGGTTCGCACCCTGTGACCTCTGTGGGTCCCTGAGGCTCCCAGTGTCCCCAGTGCCAGTCCCTTACTGGTTTCCAGCACGGCACGCGCATTTCAGGCGCGGGACCAGCGGGTGGCACCAGGACCCGGCGCTACTCCCTAGCAGGTACCTCTAGGACCCTGCGTTTTTCCCGGGACAGGAGGCTCCAGGACCCGGCGTTTTTCCCGGGACAAGCGGCTCTAGGACCTGGTGGCGTTCCCAGGACAGGAGGCTCCAGGACCCGGCGTTTTTCCCGGGACAGGAGGCTCCAGGACCCGGCGTTTTTCCCGGGACAGGAGGCTCCAGGACCCGGCGTTTTTCCCGGGACAGGAGGCGCCAGGACCCGGCGTTTTTCTCTGGACGGGCAGCTCCGGGGCCCGGTGTTTTTCCCGGGACAGGAGGCTCCAGGACCCGGCGTTTTTCCCGGGACGGGCGCCATTAGGACCCGGCGTTATTCCTGGGATAGGCAGGCGGTATTAAGACCCGGCATTTTTCCTGGGACGGGCAGGCGGCTCTAGGACCCGGCGTTATTCCGCACCGGCGGCTCCAGGCCCGCGGCGGCCCCGCCCCGTGCACCTGTACCGGGGCGGGGCACAGGTAGCGCGGTGGCCCCGCCCCGCCCGGACGCACCTGCGGCCCCGCAGCCGCCGCGGAGCCGGGGACAGGAGAGGGGATCGGACCGGACGGGGGTCCCGTCGCTGAGCCCCCCTCAGATGTAAGCTGGTCTGGGGGTCCCAGTGCCCGGCCCTTGCTGGGGGAAGGGGGTCCTGGAGTCCTGGCTCGCAGCCCTCGCCCCAGGGAAAGCGGGGCCGGTGGTCCCGGGGGTCTCGGTGCGGCGCCCCCCTCTGCGGTAAGGGGGGCTGGGGGTCCCGGAGTGAAGTCCTCGCTACGGGGGAAGGGGGTCCGGGAATGTCGGTAGTCCCCGTGTGGAGCCCCTCACCAAGGTGAGGGGGCCTGAAGGTCCTCTGTGGACACCCCCTCCACAAGGGGGACAGGAGGGTCCCGATGAGGAGCCCTCTCCCCCGGGGAAGGGGAGCAGGGGGGTCCCTGTGCGGGGCCCTCACCCCCGGGGAAGGGGAGCAGGGGGGTCCCGGTGAGGAACCCTCGCCCCCGGGAAGGGGAGCAGGAAGTTCCCGGTGCGGAGCCCCAGCCCCGGGGAAGGGGAGCGGGGGGGTCCCGGTGAGGAGCCCTCCCTCCCGGGGGAAGGGGAGCAGGGGGGTCCCTGTGCGGGGCCCTCACCCCCGGGGAAGGGGAGCAGGGGGTCCCGGTGCGGGGCCCGCCTGGGCTTGCGTGCTCGGGGGTCCCGGGATAGAGGCCCCTCCTTTGAAGGGGGGTCGGGTGGCCCTGGGCTGGAGCCCCCTCTGGGCCGGGGGGATCCGGATGGAGCCCCCCCGAGCAGCTCAGCGGCTCCAGGGGCTGCGGCAGCTCCGGGCAGGGCCGAGGGAGCACCCGACCCCCCTCACCCCCACGGATCACCCCGGAACCCCCGGCGGGGCAGAGACCCCCACACGCCCCCATCTCCGGAGGCTCCCGTCCCGCACCACCGGGAGCGGCTCCGGTACCCCTCGGACTCACCCCAAGGGGTGAGGACAGCCCTGGCCGGGGGGTCCGACAGGATCGGGCTTCGTGCGGGCTCCTGCTCCTCGCACTCCCCAGCAGCTCCAGCTCCTCACGCTGGAGCACAACCCCACCGGGAGCACCCCCGACTTTGCCCCGCTGCGAACACTTCCCGCTCTCGGCTCTTCCCAGTCCGTGCCATTCCCGATGTCACCGTGGCTCGCTGCCACGTGGAGCCCTTGGCCACCTCGCCCGCGGCAGCGTCGGGGTCAATCCACTTATATTTTATTTATTTTCCTTTTTTTCTCCGCCGGGCTCTCTCGATTTCCGCCTCTTCCCACCGTTCCTCCCTCCCCCACCGCGGAGGATGCTCCTGGAGTTCCCACCAAACCTCTTTTCCCCCTTTTCTGACCCAGCAGGCTGCGCGGGGTCATTTTATCTTTGGTTTTCCAGGGTGTGGGGCCAGCCCCGTGGCCACTCGGGATTTTGGAGACGGGCTGGAGCAGAATGCCCCTGGGCAGGGAGCGGAGGGCACAGGTGCACCAGGACCTCCTCACGCCGGAGCTCGATGCCAAATCCACCCCCGTCTTTGGGGGGAAGGAATTTTTTATTCGCATTTGGCTTTTTGCCCCTTTTGGGGAAGGCATTGGGGTTGGGGCCACCCGGGAGTTCTCGTTGTGCACAGCCTGTGCCCCCCGCGCACCTGAGCGTCCCTCCGGGGTTAATTAGCGCCGACAGCTAACAAGCTTCGTTAGCAACGTGGCAGGAAGGAAACTCAGAGAAACGCAGAGTTGGTGGAAAAGGGGTTCTTTACCCCAAAATCCATTCCTTTTCCCTCTCCCTCCTTGCACAGCAGCACCGTGCGATGAAAACCTCGGTGCTCAGGGGCACGACTGGGGTGGGGGCACCTCCGCCCAGCCACGGGCAGGAATTCCGAGGAAATAGCAGAAAATGCTAGGGGATTGATGTTTTTTTCCCCAATTCTGCTTTTCCGCGGAGCCGCTGGCGGGGCCGGGGCGCCCTTGGCAGTGAAGCGTGGTCCGGCTTTGATCCCGCGGCGCTCAAAGCGGGGACCCCCGGGACCCTCCTCCTTCCCAACCCAAACTTCCTCGGCCTTGAAGTTGCGGCAGGTGCCCTTCCCCGCCCCATTCCCAAGAGAATGAAAAGAAAAGGGAAAAAAGGAATCGAGGGAAGGGGGGGCACCCCGAAGTGGAGGAGGAGGAGATGGCGGTGAATGGATCCCGCCGGGCTCGTCCATGCTCCGGCGGCCGCGGCTCACAAAGAGGAACCGCGGGAGGTTTGGGGGTGGTGGGAAAGCTCAGAGCTTCCGACGGATCTCGGGGGAAATTTGGGAGCTGGCGCCGAGCTCCCGGTGGAGACACGGCACTGGACACCGAACCTGCTTCTCCCACTCGGCCGAACCCGGAGCGCCGCGGGGTCTGCTCGAGTTTTCCTTCCCAGGCAGGAGAATGCCCGGGAAAAGGTTTTTTCCGCGCGGCCAAAAAGATTTTTGCAAATTTTTGTCTCTATTTTAACTTCGGCGTGCACGGGGCAGTGGCGGGGGGAGGCTGCAGCCTCGGGATCAGTCCCAGGAGAAACTTTTGGGGGGGTCACCTGTGTGGTTGTCGGGTCCTGCACATCCTCCGGCATTTATTAACGCGCACTTTTCCTGGTGTTTTAATTTTGGGATGTGTTATGGGGCTGGAAGGGCTGGGGGGGAAACTGATTTTACAGGTGTCGCTTGTGCCCAACTTTATATTAATGTATTGCTAATATTATATTGCTGTATTAATACATTACTAATATTATATCACTATCTTGATATGTTAATATGTTACAAATATTATCTTACTATGTCGATATATTAATATTTTATATTGCTGTTGTGTTATTATATTATTATTTGTCATGAACTTGGTCTGGTGGGAGGTTCCCTGCCTGGCAGGGGGTGGGACTGGAGGATCTTTCAGGTCCTTTCCAACCCAAACTGTTCCATGACTCGATTCTATTTCCATATTCTGTTTTAAGTACAATATATTCTATCTTAAGTACAATCTATTCTATTTTGGCACCAAGGGGATGCGCCCGAGGCTCATCCAGCCCAGGAATTAACTGCAGGTGTTTGTCCTTCCCCCAGGTCACCGCAGCACAGCAGGACATCGTGATGCAGCCCGGGCCCCGCCACCTCTGAACTCCCCATCCCAACCCGCAGAATCCTCCAAAAACACCCAAAAACCCCAAAATGAGGCTGTTCCGCCGCCGCTACAGCCCCTTGAAGGTGGCCTTGGCCGGCGCCGTCTTCGTCCTCTTCCTCTTCATCCTCCAGAAGGACGCGGGCAGCAAGGAGCCGGGCGAGGAGCCGTGGCTGCGGAACATCGTGCAGGGCAAGGGCCAGGTGCTGGACCTGATGCTGGGCGCCGTGCGGGACCTGCGGGACTCCATGCCGCGGCTGCAGATCGGTGCCCCCGAGCCGCCCCCGGAGCCGCTGCCCAGCGCCCGCTCCTGCCTGCCCGGCGTCTACACCGCGGCCGAACTGCGGCCGCTTATGGAGAGGCCGCCCCAGGACCCGGCCAGCCCCGGCGCCGACGGAAAAGCCTTCAAGAAGGATCGCTGGACACCCGAGGAGACAAAGGAGAAGGAGCGCGGCTATGAGAAGCATTGCTTCAACGCCTTCGCCAGCGACCGCATCTCCCTGCAGCGGGCGCTGGGCCCCGACAGCCGTCCCCCCGAGTGAGGGCCGGGCCCAAAACCCCCGGGGCCGCTTGGTGCCTTAAAAATGGCCCCTTGCTCCCTGAAATCGGGCTGCTTACTCCCTGAAATCCAGCCACTTGTTGCCTTAAAAATGGCCCCTTGCTCCCTGAAATCGGGCCCCTTGCTCCCCGAAATCGGGCCCCTTGCTCCCTGAAATCTGGACACTTACTCCCTGAAATTTGGACACTTGGCCCCTGAAATCTGGCCCCTTGTTCCCCAAAATCTGGACACTTAGTCCCTGAAATCCAGCCACTTGCTCCCTGAAATCTGGCCCTGTGTTCCCTGAAATATGGACACTTGCTCCCTGAAATCTAGCCACTTAGTCCCTGAAATCTGGACACTTGTTGCCTTAAAAATTGTCACTAACTCCCTGAAATCTGGCCCCTTGCTCCCTGAAATCTGGACACTTGCTCTCTGAAATCTGGACACTTATTCCCTTAAAAATGGCCACTTGCTCCCTGAAATCCGACCCCTTGCTCCCTGAAATCTGGCCCCTTCCTCCCCCCCAAATCCAGCCCCTTACTCCCCGAAATCTGGACACTTGCACCCTGAAATCAGCCCCTTGCTCCCTGAAATCCAGCCCTTTACTCCCCGGACACTTACTCCCTGAAATCTGGACACTTAGCCACTTAAATCTAAAACAAAATCAAAGCAGATTGGGGCCAGGATGTCGCCCAGCACCGGCAGGGGATTGAATGGAGACAGAGCTGAAAAAATGCATATATTTATTATTATTTTTCCCTAATTTTGGGGCCTCGGGGCTGGGTTTAATGGCATCAGGCTCTTTGTGTCTCCCTGTACCTGCTCGGTGGCTGCGGCACCTCCCCGCCTTTCCCTCCTCTCGCTCCTTTATTCCATCAGCTCCAGCGGTCAGACTTTTTCTTTTCTTAGCCGAGTGGAACAGCCTCGGACCCCGCTGGGGTGGGGGGGAGGGAAATGGGGAAACTCCAGAGATTTCCCTGCCTGCCCTCGGCCAGGGGCTGCCGGATTAAAGCGGGGCCCCCCCGGCCCTGCCCGCGCGGGGGGGTGGGATGGGGGACACATGGGGGGACTTTGGGATGGAAAAAGCCTTGAAAGGGAGGGAGGAATCCAGCCCCCCGCGCCGGCAGGCGATTATCCGTGCTTAGCAGGTGTAGCGGTGACAAAGGGGGGACACGGGGGCCGGGAATGGGACTCCCTCAACCAAAATCAACGGGAATCAAAGCAGGGATGAGTCCGGAGGGGTCGGAGCTGCTCCCCCGCTGTGGGGTTTGGGGGGGATATCGGGGGTCACTCCAGCTCAGCCCCCCCGTTCTGTCCCTCAGGTGCATCGACCAGAAGTTCAAGCGCTGCCCTCCCCTCCCCACCACCAGCGTGGTCATCGTGTTCCACAACGAGGCCTGGTCCACCCTGCTGCGGACAGTCTACAGCGTCCTGCACTCGTCCCCGGCTCGGCTGCTCCGAGAGGTCATCCTGGTGGATGATGCCAGCACCGATGGTGGGTGGAGGACACGGGGCCAGGGGGACACAGGAGCTGTGATGGGATATGGGGTCAGAGGGACACAGGGGCTGTGATGGGATGTGGGAGCCATGGTGGAAAACAGGGGCCAGAGGGACATGGGGACAGGGGGCCAGGGGGACACAGGAGCTGTGATGGGATATGGGGTCAGAGGGACACAGGGGCTGTGATGGGATGTGGGAGCCANGATATGGGGTCAGAGGGACACAGGGGCTGTGTGGGATGTGATGGGAGCCATGGTGGAAAACAGGGGCCAGAGGGACATGGGGACAGGGGGCCAGGGGGACACAGGAGCTGTGGTGGGATGTGGGGTCAGAGGGACACAGGGGCTGTGATGGGATGTGGGAGCCATGGTGGAAAACAGGGGCCAGAGGAACGCAGGAACCTTGTGGGATGTGGGGCCAGAGGGATGCACAACAAACTGTGGTGGGATGTGGGGACGAGAGGAGCCAGGAACCGTGTGGGATGTGGGGCCAGAGGCTCGCAGGAGCCGTGCGGGATGTGGGGCCGGAGGGACACAGGACAAGCTGTGTGGGATGTGGGGCCAGAGGGATGCAGGACAAGCTGTGGTGGGATGTGGGGGCGAGCGGAGGCAGGAGCCCGAGGGAGCTGCGAGGGAGCAGTGCGGGGATTCGGGGCCAGAGGGAGGCAGGATCCACGGCAGGATTCGGGGCCAGAGGGAGGCAGGATCAATGGCAGGATGTGGGGTCAGAGGGATGCGGGAGCCCCGGCAGGACGCAGGGAATGCTGAGTGCCTTTCCGTGCCTGGAGCAGCAGCTCTGAGCCGCTCGGAGAAGCGGCTCACGCCCCCAGCTCATGCCCGCAGCTCCCCGGGATCTCCCGCAGCTCCTCCCGCTGTTCACACCCATCCCGGAGCACCCCCGGGGTTTTCCCTTCCCCAGCACCGCTGTTAACCCAGCCTTGAGGACAGAACGGGCGCCCCACAACCCTCCCGCCCCCAGCCGGCTGCAACCCTCGTTAATTAGCACCCAGAGCTAATTAACGCGGGGTTCAGTGCCGGGGCGCTGGGAGGAGCGGACTCTGCCCTCGTCCCAGATAAAATCTCCCTCTCCACCCGCGGGCTCCCGAGGAGCAGGGACCTCGCGGGGCTGCAGGGCTTCACTGCCCTCGAACTCGGCTCCCACTGCGGCTGGCCGTGGGTGGGACTCGGGTCCCCTTCCCGGGATGGTTTTCCGGCGATCCCAGCCTTCCCTTGGCCATTCCCAGCTCCTGGCCTGGCTGCACCTGCCAAGAAATCCTGGGTTCCTCTGGTGATCCCGTGCCCGCTGTCCCTTCCCTCAGTAACAGCTTGGCCCTGGTGACACCAAGCGCAGAGATGTCACCTCCTCACTCTGTCATTCCCCCAGTCCCTCTCCAGAGAGGGGTTAGACTGAAGCAGGCCGTTTCCTTAGAAAACTAATTTTTTTTTTTTAGCAAAAAACACGGGTTTGGGGCAAAGGTTCAGGTGTCCCTGAACCCAATCCCGGCTGCAGGATCTGGGCAGCAGCTGATGGGGATGGGGATGGGATGGGATGGGATGGGATGGGATGGGATGGGATGGGATGGGATGGGATGGGATGGGGGA
>VZRL01004692.1:469404-522985 GCA_013397895.1 Origma solitaria | reverse complement strand
CCCCCCCCACGGCAACAGGAGAGGAAATCTCATCTTCTTGGCATGATGGGGATGAAAGGACAGAAGACACTGAATGTTCATAGAACACTGCAAGAACACGTTTGCAGGGGAAAAGGTCTGTAATGCACATGAATAACTTTTTTTGGACACCAAAGCACCAAAGCAAGATGAACGCATGTGCACCGTGGAGTGAGGAGCCATAAAGTCAGCCCTACTTGTATCCAGACTCCTGAGATGCCCTCGGTCACCTCTTGGATGAGGACTGGCAGGGACCCTGAGCAAATTCACAGGTGATACAGAGCTGGGAGGAGCTGTTAGCTCCCTGGAAGGCAGAGAAGCCTTGCAGAGAGACCTCCCCAAATGAGAGCCCTGGGCACTCACCAACATGTGGAGCTCAACAAGGGAAAGTGCCGATTCTGCTCCTGGGATGGCAGCCCCGGATGGACGGACAGACAGGGGAATGAGGGGCTGGGGAGCAGCGCTGGGGAAAGGCACCTGGGGGTCCTGGTCCATGGGAATCTGAACATGAGCCAGCAGTGCCCTGGAGCCAGGAGGGACATCCCTGTGCTGGGGACATCAGGCACAGCATGGCCAGCCAGGCAAGGGAGGGATTGTCCTGCTCTGCTCGGGGCTGGGGCGGCCTCACCTCCAGAGCTGGGGGCACTTTGGGCACCACAATATAGAAAAGAAATTAAACTACTGGAGAATATCCAAAGGAAAGTCAAAAAGATGGTGAAGGGCCTTGAGGGGAAGCTGTGTGAGGAGTGGCTGAGGGCACTTGGTCTGTTCAGCCTGGAGAGGAGGAGACGGAGGGGAGAGCTCAGTGCAGCTACAGCTTCATGGTGAGGGGAAGAGGAGGGGCAGACACTGATCTCTGCTCTGTGGTGACAGTGACAGGACTGAGGGAATGGCCTGAAGTTGTGTCAGGGGAGGTTTAGGGTGGATATCAGGAAAAGGTTCTTCACCCAGAGGGTGGCTGGGCACTGGAGCAGCTCCCCAGGGCAGTGGGCACAGCACAGCCTGGCAGAGCTCAGGGAGTGTTTGGACAATGCTCTCAGCACATGGTGTGACTCTTGGGGATGGTGCTGAGCAGGGCCAAGAGTTGGACTCAGTGATCCTTGTGAGTCCCTTCCAACTCAGCATATTCTGTGATTCTGTAAATGAACATTCATGGACTGATCCAGACCACTTAGACTAGCACGGTGGTCAGGCCACAGCCTTCACTTATTCTTTTGGTTGTCAAGGGGGCACAGCCAAAAAGCAGCAGCCCCATCAGTGCTCCCTACCCTTGTGAATGTACAACACCCCTCATGCTGTGAAGGTAGGCATCCCCCATACAACTGAAAATGGCCTTTGTTCCTCTGTGAAGGAGCACATGTTCCCCCTGAGCAATTTGTTGAAAATTCGTATCACCATTCCCATGGTTGCTGCACATGGTCTTCCAAACTGTATCCCAGGAAAAATGCACATTGGACCAGACCTGTGCCCTCTCCAGACCACTGTCCCAGCAGCAAGAGTGACCTTTGGATGAGAAAGCGAGGGTCCTGCTTGCACCACACTTTTCAAAGAGCACGTTAACCCTGATTGTCTTGGCTAACTCTCTGGAATTTCCTTCCTTGCCCCGGAGACAGAGCATTCTGTGGAAATGAAAATTAATACTTACAGGCGACTTGAGTTTGGTGTGTTTTCAATTATATATTGGGGGAAAAAAAAAAAAAGAGTGAGTGGAAATTCAGTGGCTGTTATAAATAAGCCCATTTTAATTGTAAATTTATTTAGCAGGAGGTGGAATTAATCACCTAAAAGAGAACGGGGGGAGAGCCCCAATGCTGCACACAAAGCGAGAAAAGTGTGAATCACACAGTTGGCACGAGATCCCATTTCATTTTTGTTAAGTGCAGGGGTTTTAAGTCCCTGAATATCTCACTGTTCTTTCCCTCCTGTTCTCCAGAGGGAGAACAAATGCAAATGGTGTCGTGTTAGAAGGGGCTAAAAGGGCACCCTGTAATAATCCAGCGTGCGAAACCCCATGGATTCATCAAGGAGGGAAGGTGTAACAGCCATCAGGAAGCCTGCAATAGCCTCTGTGTACACATAACACCTCGAGAGGAATTTTCTGCAGCTATTCAAGAATAGAGCCAGGTCTATTCACCCCAGTTTCACCCCATAGCTCACTTGCACACGCCTAGGCAGCACACGGGAGAGCACAACAGAGGGCTGGGCACACTGAAATAACCCCAGCCTGATGAAAAATAGGCTCTGTTGTTCCTCCCGTGGTGCTGGTGTTGGTTTGACAGCCTTTCCACGGCCTGTGCCCCACAGTACAGCATAGCAAGAGCACGAACAAGCCCCCTCAGCAGCCAGGCACTTTATAACTCTTCCCCACACCACACTGACATCTTTTCCATGTCCAGCAAGGACAGGAGAAGCCAGGCAAGACCCTGGCACCCACAATTCTCAGCAAGATCATAGGCTGCCTCCAACGTCCCAGCAGATGTGGCCACAGCACAGCAGGCTGCTTGCAGGATGAAGATCCCATTTCTGGAATGGAGGCTGAGGTGTGGGTCAGCTCCAACACGTTTTCCGCACACATTTTCCTTGAAGGCTGTGAATTAATTCAGCTTGGGCAATCTTGCTGTCATTTCAGATTCTTGCTCCACTGACATTCAGGCTTTAGCTGTGCAAAGAGAGGAAATATATTCCATGTTTCCAGCCAGTGCTTGTCACGTCAGAGAGCACTGAAATCTTCTCCTGTTGATGAATTTGTTCAGCTCCTCCTTGGACCTGCTGATCCTGTGTCCACCACTGCAGCACCTTCCTTGGCATGCTGGCAGTGCTCTTCCCAATGCCCCCCGATGCCCCGTTGGCCTTCTTGCCCCCAAAGGCACTGCTGGCTCATGGAGAGCTTGCTGCCCACCAGGACCCTCAGGTCCTTCTCCACAGAGCTGATTTCCAGCAGGTCAGTTCCCAGCCTGTACTGGGCTGGGGTTATTCTTCCCCTGGTGCAGGACCCTCTATTTGCTTCTGCTGAACTTCAAATACTTCAGCTTATCCATTACCAAGAAGCTTTTCAAAATTTGAATTGCACTCTACAACCACTACCCTCCTCCTCTCCATAATATTTCTTATAATATTGCCATATTCTCCAATGACTCAATCCAGAGAGCCAAGTTTCTGACCAAAAGGATCATCAAGCCACTTAGTCACCTCCAGTGAACAATCTGCATAGAACAATTAACTCCCCTATTTTTTTTTAATTTTTATTATTGCAAACTGGCTCTGTGTAACGCACTGAGAAGAGTGTGTTGCACAAGTTTCTGTAGGAACCCAATTTTGAAACTGCTACATGCAAGAACAGATATCAGCTGTGACCATGAGAAAAACCACGGGTCTCATCCAAGTGACCAAAACTCGCATGTAGAGTACAAGCAATCAGTCAGTTTTACTCTTGGAAAACACACACACCTCTCAGTTACAGGGCTTATCCTACAGGAGAAAAAATAAATCTCTTTTCAGTGCACAAGTAGGACTGAGAATCATTAATCCATCAGTTTGGCCATCAAGCCAAAAACGTTTTGTTTGTGTGGGTTGAGGCGGTAATTTTGTACAGCTTTCCTTAGATGTGAGCAAGATATCAATCTCCCAAAATGAGGCACAGAAAACCTGACACAAAAGGACTCATTTAGTTTTCAAAACCGATTTTCTAAGCCACTTTCTAGGAAACACTCTGTGAACCTTGAAGCATTTCCCAGAAGGGAAGGGCTGAGCAGAGGGTTTGTGACACTGAGGAAAAGTTCCTCCTGCCCCAGATCTGCTGCACAATCTGTTAGCTCACAGCCCTTCCAGAATTAGTTCTTCTGACACCCTCCACACCAGGGAAATAGCATTTTCCCCACCACACAAGAAACAGGCCTTAGCCCCACAAAGGGCACCAAAGCAAAACAAGGTCACCAATACATGATCCTTGGTGGGACCCTCTCTGTTGGGCATGAATGTCCCACCACAGCAGAGGAGGAAGGAGCCTGCAAGGGACATGGGTAGCAGAGAAAGAAAAAAATATGTGAAAAGCAGCAATCACATTACATTGTGCAGCTGCCAGAGAGGCTGAGGGACAGAAGGTGGTGTACGCTACAGACTGAGAGGCTGTAGCATTGCAGAATGCTAACAGCTCCCTGCACTGTAGGATTTGGGTTGGTTTTGTTTCAGACGGTCGGGACGGAGACAAGAGATCTCTGGAGTCAGGTCTCAGAGCATGAGGTTTATTGTGAAAGGTGTGGGTGTAGGGGACCTGCTAGGAGCTGCCAGACACAGCTCAGAGCAGGGCAGAGAGGTGAGAGAGAGAGAGAGAAGAAAGAAGATCGAATGAATGAAGAAGGAAGGAAGGAATGAATGAATACCGTGGTTGCCGTTTACAATACAATAAATCATCTTCTGTGCTGAATATTCTAATTTTCACTAACCAATCTAGAACAAGCTACAAATCCTACAACATTTACACACAGCCTATGAGAGTCATTGCATTACCATACGGCGTTATATTTTAAACCCTAAAAACTGCTTTTTGGACCCTCTGCCGAGTTGGTAGTGTCTGCTCTGACCCTTGGACCTGTCTGCAAGCAGAGGGGATTGTTTAATCAAAAAGAGATTACGTTCAGTGGCCATACCATTGTTTTCCAGTTGTTCAGTAAATGGGGTTTGGTGTCTCAAAGCTTGTCTTCATTTCAATCTCGCTTACAGTTTCCATATTTTCAGCATCTTTTGCCAGGTAATAATATTTATAAGGCTTTCCTATTTCATCCTCCCCAACCCTGCACCATGAAGGTGCAGGCTGCCTTTGAAGATTAAACTTGGTGCTCTCTATAGGACTCTAGCAGCCTGACACTTTCACCACAAAGTCACTTTCTAATGGAATAAAACAAGCTTTCAAGCATCCAGCTACAGGAATTTGTCTTGGAGCATTGTATGCCTAGGGAAGTGGTGAGATCGCAGCCCCTGAAAGCTTTCAAAAAACATGTAGATGTGTTGCTTAGGGACATGGTTTCATGGTGGACCCTGCAGTGTTAGTTTAATGATCTAACCTTAATGATCCCATGATTCTATATATACATGCACAGTATGTACAGATTATAGAGCTGGTTGGTTGATAGCTCTCATACTGATAGATGCATTCAGATTCATGGATGTGATCTGTAAAGTTCAAATTCCTGAATTATGTGGCTTAAACATGAGATCTGGGGGGGAGGGGGGGGGAGGGGGAAACAAAACCAAAAAACCCAAACAAACAAAAACCAAAAAAATGCAAACAAAACAAAAAAAAACCCAAACAAACAAACAAAATCCAAAAAACCAAACAAACAAACAAATAAACAAAAAAACACCAAAAAACAAGCTCCTGGATTTGAGGGGTGGACAGGCAATTTCTGAAAGTGGGGTCTGGCCACACTTTCAAAAGACGTATGGTGGGCTTCCTCTCTCCATTTAAAACCTGTTATTACAATACCAAATGCTTGCTGTTTTCCAGTGACAGTAGTAGCCAATCCTGCAGGCTGTTTGCAAGCAGAGGATAACCAGTTCCTAAAAATTATAAGGAATTACAGAGCTTAGGAGCATTTGCAGAATTTTCCTCCAAATGCCTGCATTCGCTAGAGGCTATTTATTTCAGAGTAACCTCATTACTTCTGTGCAGTTACCACCCCTGCGCTGGCTGACACACCCGTGAGCCTGCCAGGCACCAGAGATGTTCATGGAACTTTCCTGCCCACACCCCTTCATCCCTCACCCTCTCCGTGCAGCCCCAGTTCAAAGCCAGCACGGCTGCAAACAAGCTCAGCTCCAAACTGGAGTGGCACTGGCAGTGATGCAACAGAGATTGCATTTGTCCAGTCAAACCGGGTAAAAATTATTCCCATGCAGTTTCTTCAGAGCAGCAGCCTGGAATCATGGAATCACAGGTGGTTTGGGCTGGAAGGGACCAGCCTAGTTCCAAACCTCCCACCATGGGCAGGGCACCTTCCACTGTCCCAGGTGGCTCCAAGCTTCATCCAGCCTGGCCTTGGACACTGCCAGGGATTGGGCACCCACAGCTTCTCTGGGCAGCCCTCACAGTGAAGAATTTCTCCCACAAAACACCAGAGTCCATTTCATCCACAGGTAGTAAAAGGCTTTAAGCCGAAGCATTTATTTAGAGAATATCAGTGGCACTAATTTATGTGCTATTCCGTAGGGATATGTGGGTGCCTTTGTTACCAAACCCCAGCAATCAGATGATAAAGATGAGCATTGCTCAGAGCCCACTGGGGCTTTGCACAATGTCCTGAGCACTGCAAGCCAAACGAGATGCTGGTAACGCCTTCCTCTGTTGTGCAATTGCACTGAAGAAATACCAGCTCCCTTTTCAATTTTTAAGAAAAGAAGTAGGAAGGGAAAAAAAAAGGATGAAAGGGATGATATAGATCACCTGCCATATCTGGGGGAAATGCACGGTAAAAGAGGCATGATAAATCCTTTGATCAAAAAGGAACACTTCAGCTGTAAGGATTTTTTTGGTTCTGTTTAAGCCCTAAGAACTACAGCCAGACACATAAATATGATTGAGAAGTGTTGCAGGTGGGTTTTACTAAAACAATGGCCATAAAGAATAGAAATTCAAGAGGAGAGCAAAAGGACTGGTACAAAAGAGTCCCAAAGACAAAAACAACCCATGACCCCACCACTTGCAACACAGATATCAATACGTGGGAACCAAATCCCTTTGGCATATCAGCATTATGCAGCCGGAAACTTGTGAAACTCGTTCCACAGGTCCACAAACGCAGCAGAGGAGGAGGAGATGCAGCCAGAGCACGGAACACAGAGAAATGACACCAGGGAAAAGTGGGGTTATGGACAGGGCACCAGCAAATTAAGCCAGGAAGAAATTAAATTGAGAGGAAGCAGGAATGGGCACTTACAGATGACATTGCAGCTCCTGCTGTGAACTCTCTGCCCCAAGAGGGCTCTCAGCCTTCAGCAATTGTCTTTCTGCAGGTATCCCTGCTCTGCCTCAAGAATGCACAGCCTGTGCAGGACCAGAGGAAGGGCTCCGAGTCCAGCAGGATGCTCCATTAAAATACAGCGTAATCCAAATTGCCTTGGAATGCACCAAGCTTGACAAACCCCTAAGGGCAAAGGAAAGGAAGCTTTCTCCATCTATACATTGCAAAAACATTCCCAGTAATTGCCGCTGCTCCTTCATCAGCATTCCCTTTTCCCTTGCATGTCCCCATGCAGCAGATCCTGCTCTCCTGCCCCCACAGACCAACATCACCACAAAGTCACACCATTGAACAGCACCAATGCCAGTGACAAAAATGGAGTATTCAAACCCAAGTAGCAACAGATGTCTCATTTACAAATTACCACAATTTCCCAAGACGGCAGGAAAAAAAGACCAATTTGGACACTCTCATTAAAGTATTTCATTCCCCTCTCTGTTGATTCACCAGCTTAAATCTTACAGTGGTTTTCTGGTGAAGGAGAGGGGCTGAAAGAGACTCTTTTCACCTTATCCATAATTTTAAGGATGCAAGACAAGGTCCACTTTGTAGGGCTTTGTAGGCAGCTTTTTTAATTTGCCTGGCTAGTAAAATGAAAGGAAAAAAAGCATCACCTTCTCAGTGCTGCAACATACAGATTTATGTTATGGTATCTGGATCCTTAGGGTAACCTAGCACATTATGCCACCACTTGGCCAAACCTGGAGGAGTTTTTCCCATGCTCAGCAGAGCTGCTTTACAGCAGGGCTTGTTCTTCAGAGCCCCTCATGCTTCCTGTGCTGGTCTTCTGATCACAGGGGTTTTCTGTGACAGTCACAATGACATAAACATCATGTGACAGTGGGTGGCTCAAAAAACAAGGTCTTCCCAGAGCTGTGCTGACAATACTCCAACCATTCCAGCTCTGCCAACCAGTTAGTTATGCCCTGGGAAGCACCCGATCTTCCAATTTAAGTGTCTTTTCATCATGCCAGTGGCCCATCACCTTCAGCTCTATAAACAGCCCCGGCCTCACAGCAGAAGCCCTGTATGAGCCAGCCCATCTGAGCACATGCAAAGAGCTTTTATTAGGAAGAAAAGCCATGGATCAGAGAAGTGCTCAAAGGGCACATGTGGACAGTTAGCAATAGATAAGACTGGGTTTGCTCAGACATACGGAAATTCATAGTTGACAAAGCACAAAAAGAAAATAGTGATCATGCTTACCTGGGCAAAGTCTATAAATAATCCCAGTGGATGGAGCACACTGCTGACAATTTACCTGTGGAAGTGAGAGCTGCGGTATCTGCCAGCCAATGTTAATGTCCTCAGATTTTTAGGGGTTATTAGAGTCTCCAGGGACATCAGCAACTGCACTGCTCCTGTAGCATTTTAATAGCTCAACAGCAGTGAGGCAGCTGCCTCTCTATGTACCCGTGTCCTCTTCCCTCCCAGGTGAACAATACGAACTCTAAATCTGACATCTCTGCAACCTGACAGAATTATTGGGCAAGAGAGATGCTTCTCAAGCGCCTCTGGCCTTTAGCACAGAGCCACACAAGGCTGGGACGTGCCCTGTGGCTGCGCCTGGGAGCTCAGGACATATGGCAGCCCATCCACAGCCACTGGGCCATTACAGGCACCAGGGGGACTAAATTCATAGAAAAACACCTTCAAGAGTCTTCCTGGACAAGATTTCTAGGTACGAGCAAAAGCTGTGTGAGAATATATGGACAGAGAGCAGCCCTGAGTGGGAGAACCCAGGAACCCAAAGAGGA
This sequence comes from Origma solitaria, assembly GCA_013397895.1. NCBI lineage: Eukaryota > Metazoa > Chordata > Aves > Passeriformes > Acanthizidae > Origma > Origma solitaria. The sequence goes on along the minus strand of VZRL01004692.1, from coordinate 514,194 downwards.
CCTCAGCATCCCTTCCTGTCAGTGCAGGAAGAGCTCACACACATTATCCACTCGGGGAAAGCTGAACATCAGGTTAGGAACACAAACTTGTGTTCAAACCCTGCTGTGTCCTCGGGCACATCAAAGCTGATGCATCTTCCACAGCTATCAGGGAGTCACACTGCTCACATAGAAAATATCTTCATAGAACCAACAATCCCAAATGCACACCTGGGCTCACCAGAAGGTTCCAGACCATTCCTTTCGTTAGGGAGGAGGGGGGGGAAAAGATTTTATTTTGATCAGCAGTGGGAAGGGGGACAGAGCATGAATGGCCTCATTCAGCCCAATTAACCAGGGCTCCTCCTTAGCTTCAGCGCACCGAGAGTGGAAAGCTCTGAGGAGCCTCAGCCTCTGGGGATTCCCGGGTGGGTTTGGGATGGAGGGAGCAAACCTTCCCCCTACGACAGCCTAATAGTACCACCTGGTGGAGAAAGCCAAATTTGCTCTGCCGCTCCCGAGTGGGGCTGCGGAGGGACGCAAGGAAACACGGAGAAGGAAGGTAAAGATGTAACAGGACTATTCAGGCTTATTTTTCTGTAGAAACTGAATTTTCCACCCTTTTTCATGAGGGCAAAAAACACACTGGGAGCAAGCAGTTTAGTTCAGATTTTCCACTGCAAATGTAGACACGTGGCCAGCAAAGTGTGTGGGGCATCCAGCAGCCTCCTCTCGAGCAGAATATTTTATTTTATTGCAAAATAAAATAAGCAGCAGCCTTCAAGGATTTGTCAGGAGGCAACCAGGCAGCTAACATCGACCTATATAGGACCAACAAGTGTCTCTCAGTGTTAGCCATCTCCAAGTAGAGATATTTCACAGCTGGATGTTTAAAAAAAATTAAAATCAAGGCTTCTGAAATTTGTATTAACAATGGAATTATTTGGAGAAGGCCTGGATGAAAAAGGAAATACAAAAAGCTGCAGAACTATAGGACTAAATAAATTCCTACGTCTGCATATATCTAAGTTTTTAAGTGTTTAATTAGCGATCTTTCCAGAATCTGCAGACAAAACATTCATTTTCGACAATGAGAGGGTTTCATTACACTTAAGTAGCCTCATTATGCAGTTCCATCCTGGTGTTCAATCAATTAAGCATGGCAGCCGTAAAGCAAAGTGGAACTAAAGCGAATGTTCTAGTGGGAGCTAAATCACCAGGATTATTCAGAGTAAAATGTTGCTTAAGGAGACCCAGGTGAAGTTTATTTACACTGGCGAGCATCCCTGTGCTGTGCCACGCAACCTGGAGAGCCTGACCTACTGCTGCACCCCTCCAAGAGTAGCAAATTAAATCCCTAAATCATGGGAGGTGTTTTCACTCTCATAGCTAATTTAGGGCTCTGAGTAACCTTATTTTTATATATATTATACAGATAATTCAAATAAATGCCTTTTAATTTTATGTATCTGAAACGAAATTCTGTCTAAATGAGAGCTCTAAGGAAAAGTCTCATTCAAAACCAGCATTATCTTAACAGAGAAAAGGTAAGTCACTTCCACTTCTTGTAAAGTTGTGCAGTGCAAAATCATGAACAAAAGTTTTGGCTACTGCAAATCAGACACTGTTGACTTCTATTCAACTCCAACAAGTCACAGACTCTTCCACAATTTGCCATAGCCACTAATTAGTTTACTAAAGACTCCCTGCCAGTTGTGAACTCCTGAGATGATGGAAGTTGGAGGGTTGGGGTTTTTTAACACGCAATTAATTTTTCCATTTGCTGCTTTCTCCCCTCCTTGCTCTTGGCTTGGCTCACACTGCTCTGTGTCTGGATCAAGCTGAGCTCAGCTCGAGCATGGTGCTGCAGCTACGTCGTGCTCAGCCCAGGGATTTCTCACCACATGTTAATGGTGTTTATTAAGAGAAGTGATTGTGTACAGAACTGCTCTGAATTTCAGCCAAAACAGGCTTTCAATTGCTCAGGCCGTTCAGATCTGCAGGAAAACCAAAGTTTGGGTATTTGAAACAGAAAACTGCTTCCATTTTGAAATGCTGGTGGGAGGCAGGTTTGGGGCATGAGTTACCTGCTCTCTATCTCGACAAAGGCAAATCAGTCTTTGGCCCCAGGATCTTGTCACTGACTGGGGAAAAAGGGTATGAAGCAACCCAACTAGACCCTCAAGCTGTTGCTGTGACATCCTGCTGAAATCAAAATACTCCAGTTTCCCACCACTGCTGGAGGGAGAGAAGTAACTCTTGCATGGAGACATTTATTTTGTGAAAGCTTCAAGTCAAAAGCTTTGTGCTCCCCCCTCGAAAGACAATTTCATCAGAATATTTCCTTAGATGAAGTAATTTTAATAGCATCCCTCTAGACACCATTTACACACCATTTGCCTGGAAACAGACCAGCTTCCACCCAGAGTGCAGGCAGTCCTGATCCAGCATCTCCCCATCCCGTGAAGACAGGAATGAAATTAATCCCTGGTTGATTCCCAGAAGTTGCACAATTAGATAGAAAGTCACGCTGACTCCTGAGCCAGAAAATTATCAAGCTGAGGAGCAGAAAACTACACCACTGCTTCACCTTTACAGGCCAGCAGGAGCTTGGCCATTGAGCAAGGAGGGACTCGAAGTGTCAGGATGGGGTGAAGAGTTAATGCGGAGGATGGAAGCTCTGGCTCTGCACATCCTGCCAGGGTGGGCTGCAAGGAGCCAAGGAATTGGGTAAGAAAACAGCCTGGCTTCTCTCACAGAGTCACGGAGGCAATACAGCCCTGCAGTGTTTCCATTGTAAGAAATTGGCATTTTCTGATGGAAAAAAAAAAAGTGCTCAGCCTGGAAGCAGTTCTGTAGTGAGTGCTGCCAGCACCCACTGGAGTCAGGGTGTTTGAGGAGCCTCTTGCTTTCTCAGGTAGCCAAAATGAATTTTCAGAGCCCAGTTTTGGGCTCCCTTCTTCTCACCCATCTCGGCTGCTCTTCAGCTTTCCATCAGATGGGTCAGCAGCAAATCTTTTGGCCACTATTCTTTGTGTTGGGGTTGCTTCACATGAGGCATCCACAGTCTTGCTTCTTTCCTGGATTTGGGCAGATATAAGGTTTGCAGATCCTGTTTCAGGAGGGATTTTTTTTTCTTCCACGTCCTTTCTGATGTTGTTCAGGCTCCAGGAAAGTAAGCATTTTTGTTTCCCAACCTCTCTCATGCTTCATGGGGACATTCACAGCCTGAGGCATCTGAAATGATGCTGGGAGGGCAGAAGCTGCCTGTTCTTGCCTGTGCAAGGAGTACTGGAAAACTTTTGTATTTGGCCCTGCCAGCAGCGCTGCTTCTGGACTTTCAGTGGTGCAAAGGATCGTGGTGCTGCCTTCTCCTAGAGGACATCTACAGAGGGGTGGAAACTGCCCGGGCTCAGCGCCCAGCCTGAGCAGAGGAGCTGCTCCAGCTGGCAGCTCTCCTCTCGTGCTTCTCCCACCCAGCTCCACACATCTCCAAAAGACATTGAGAAAGCCCAGGCCTGTCCACAAGCCCCTGTGAGCTCCCATCCCACAGCTCAGGCTCTAAGCTCACCTAAAATGCCTGTCTTCTGGGCAAGACTGTCAAGAAAACAATTACTCTCTGGATGAGGCATCCTGTGCCCTTCTCGGACCAGCAGGGGAGCTCCAGTTCCTTTCTCTTTCTCACAGACCTCTCTGCATCTTCTTCTTCCACTGCCTCCCCAGCCCCACCCCTCACTCTCCAGACAGGTTTTCCCCTCTGCCGTGGGCTCCAGGGAAGCCTTTCATAGAATAATTTAGTTTGGAAAAGATCTTTGAGATCCTTGAGTCCATCTGTTAACCTGCCACTGCCAAGTACTAAACCATGTCCCTAACGTGCCACGTGTGCCTATTTTTTGAACGCTTCCAAGGACAGCGACACTATCGCTTCCCTGGGCACCCTGTTCCAATGCCTGACCATCCTTTCTGGGAAGAAATGTTTCCCAATATCCAATCTAAACCTCCCCTGAGGCAACTCAAGGCCCCTTCCTCTTCTTCTGTCACTTGTTACCATGGAAGAAGAGCCTTTTCCAGCCACCAGAACACAACCACAAGCTAATGAATACTCAATAATGAGCTTTGCTGAATACTCAGCCCTGTCCATTTCTGGCAGATCTGCTGAGTTCAGGGCACGTGCAATCAAAACCTGGGGAAAGGAAGAGATTTGGAGGCTTCCTGGAGTCCTAGGGAGCAGCTGTGTGCTAATGCAGCGAAGGGAAGAACAGGGGGACAAGTCACCTCACACAAGAAGGATTTTGACCTGCTCTGCTGAGTTTCAGGATGGGACTCCCCAGGGTTTGAATACACAGAAATCAAAAGAACTTATTAGTGTCCAGCAATTGGCACCATTTTCACTCGAGGCAGCTAAGCAGCGTTTTCTCTCATGCTGCAGACAACTCTAGAATATCTTCTCTGGCTCACCACAAGGCAAAGCTTTAGCTCAACTCAAAAGCTCTCCATTATCTGCCTTGTTCCCCACACACCCACCTCCATTACACCCACAGATCAGATTTCCCAGGTCCTCAGCCTACAAACCGAGGCCACACTCATCCTCCTCCCTTGGCTCTAAATAACCTGGGATGGGCATGATGCCCTGGGCCCACCTCCCTCCACACTGGCAAAAAAGTCATACCTGGCTCAGGTGAAGCTGAGGTTTCAGAGCCTTCCCACAGTGTTGTGTCACTCTGTGGGGACATCCTGCAGTAACACCCAAATGAAGACTTACTCCTAGAAATCATGGTCCCAACAAATGTTATCCACTTCCCCTCAGTGTCCTTCATGGGCAGAAGGAGGAAGCGTCCTTCCTCAGTGTCCTTTCTCCAGAAGGAGGAAGATGCACACCTGAATTTGAGCCAGAGCATGTCCTGGGGTCCTGTCTTTGCCAGCCAGGGCCACCAGCAGGAGTAGAGGCAGACCTGGACAGAGTGTTTCGCACAAGCAGAACTCCTCCCTGTGCAGCCCAGTCCTGGAATAGCTGAATATCCAGGGGAAGAAACCCTGAGCCCCACGCAAGCACTGACTGACACACGAAGGAGAGACAGATCTTCAAATAGCATGAGGCTGGGTGACTCTGGAAACTCCCAATTCCACTTCCAGAGCTTCGTATGAGACTCTGAGCCATATAAGCCCTCTCCCTTCTTACAGAGAAATCTGGGAATATTAATACAAACAAAATGAATCCCCAAAATCCAGTTTTCCCTTCCTACCAGCAATTGTCAGTCCTAGTGCTCATGCCCAGAATGGTTCCCTGGCATGGAATCCCACTGGCACACAACTGCCCGTGCTCATACCCCTGTCCTCCAGGAGGGAGGGACACGTCCAAGCTGCCACGGGCTCAGCCCTGAGCCCCAGCCAAGTCCCAGGCTGTCTGCATTGGCTGGCCAGGGACTGACAATTTAGCAGCACAATTGAGTTGCGATGCCTGAGGACATTCCTTGGCTCTGCTCAACTCGCTGGTGTAGCTGCAGTTCCTCAGACCACTCCCTTCCTGCCTTTCATAGCCAAGGCCTCTTTGATGTATTTCCAGTGTAGGTTAGGTTATAAAACTGCACAGAGAGACCCTCACATGATTTCTGCTCAGGGAGGACTTCCCATACCCACATTTTGCAGGGGCACTCATCATTATGTAAATAATATATTTGCTTTTATCTCTTCTGCAAAAAGAGCACGAGGCAACTCACTCAGAAATGGCCAGATTAGTTTTGGATAATTTCTAGCTGCAATTATATAGGATGGGATGAGTCTTCCCCATGCACTTATAGACCTGGCTGCTCGTTTCCACCAGCAGCTGGACATCTGCACAGCTATCTGTGCGCCAAAAACTGTGTCAGGTGTGCAGAAAAAGATACCTTTCCTGGAAGTGAAGGGGCTGGGTGTGGCTTGGAGCCACTGCACAAAATACTGCTGACCCAACTGATGAACAGCAGGAGATGGAGGAGCCAGAGTAGGAGGCAAGGGCACAGCAAGCCAATATTGCTGACTGAAAGACAGCATTGCATGCAATCATAAACCCAGCCGGTGACTGGCATTTGCAAGTTCACCCTCTTTAGCTGACATGAAAATGTCTGTACAAGCTGGAGTCATGCAGCAAAATGCTGTGCACACATACTCTGCATGGAGAAACTCTTGATCTNCCTGCAAGAGAAGTACTGATTTTATATATAGTAAAAAAAAAAAAAGGAAAAAAAGAAAGAAAGAAAAAAATCATTCTCAAGAGGATGGTTATATTTGACCTAAGAGCACTGTGGGAACAAACATCAGCAGCAGTACCACACACAGGTGTCAGTGCAAAAAATTTTCTCCCTAAACAAGCAATCTTTTGCTATTTAAAAAATCCGTCTTGTTCTCAAGAACATTCCATCCCTGAATTACACACACAAAGCTTGGATCGGATGTCTACTATTCATATATTTTTCCCTCTTGGTTTCAATATTAGCTGAGGAGCATTATCGGCAGGAGTTAGAACCGGAAATAGGAAATGAGATGGAAATTGTTAACAAGAGGGGAAAATAGCTCAAGGAGGCTGATCCTTCTAAGAACAGCCACCTTTTACAGCCCAGGATTATGTAACACTCACACCAGAGTCAATTTAGCAAAATGAAAATTCAAGACATTTGTGGGTTTTGATCATGCTGGGCAGGTACTCTGTTATTTGCTGTTTTGTTGTGCTTTACAAAAAGGAAGTGCTTTACAGTCAGGAAGTTGACAGTCTAAGCACAAAAGGAATGGCAGGTGGCTACATGTCCTCATCTATATGAATACCAATCCAGGATGGGACAGAGGGAGAGGCACCACTCTTCTCCACAGTTACATCTTTTCCTCTTTGTGCTCTGTACATTGTGTTAATAATCAATAAACAGAAGGCATGGAGGGAGAAAACCCAACCACAGCTAAATTCAAGCTACTGTTGGTGCACATCAAATAGATGAAGTTGGTACCACAAGTCAGGAGGACAATAAAAACCAAATCAATGTTGCAGGCAATTTTCAGGGCTTCCATCCAGTGATTTTCCCATTTGTGCTCTGCTGGTGTTAAGGTCTAATCTTGTTCCAAATAATTTATCCTTCCTGAAGACCAGCACTGTAGTCTCTGTACTCACACTAAAATCCTGTCTGTGTGCTGGGAAATAGCAACATCCCACTGGCTGTGACACAGGTCCTCGAGGGGCACTGCAGGTGTTTATTGCTGGGGGTTATTTACAACTAGAGTAGGGAAAACCAATAGTTATTCTCATACGCTGGAGAAGAGTCTTACCCTGGGGCAGGATGATTTAGGAGTAACTGCAGAAGATCACGAGCAATTGGGTTTGTGTGACCTGAACAGGTAACCCTTTCTCCAGCACAATCAAAACTCCTCATGTGCAGCAGCAGCAAAGTAAAACAGGCTCCCTTGAGCCATTATGAATGTGTCCTGTCTTATTTTACACTCTCACCATCCAGAATGAACATAATAACAGCTGCAGGAGGGTAAATCCTTGCCATATGCCAGCCTGATGATTTGCTCTCTGATCCTACCCTAACCCTAGGGATAGGAATGCCTCAGCAGAAGCTTAAATTCTCATTCCCCAAGAGGCAGATTGAACATATTGTCTGTACATACACAGCCTATATTGATGCCATTTCAACATATGCTGCTGAAATGATGATGTTTTGCTGGCACCACCATTTCAGATTCAATTAATACCCAAAGAGAATCCCTAAGCAGTGTGGTACAGCACTGCCAGGAGAGGTGATGATGCTCCTCACTGTGTTTCTGAAGGATAGAGGCACATCTAGCAAATTGTGCAGTAAAAGGATAATATAAATGTATATATAGGGAACTCAGGATGAATACTGATTCACTACATGTGCAACAACCTCAGGTTTTAACTGGATTAGATCAAAATGGTGAGCATAATCCTAAGAACAGAGTATTTAGTTATCTTAAGGACAGCTGTGACAGGCTGAGGTCCTGTGGCTTTGGTTCCAAGAGAACAAAGCTAATTTTGTCCCTCTTGACTTTGGTATGAGTAGTTTTGGGATCCCTGCAATTTGCTTCAATTTGCAGGCTAAGCATGAATTCAGCAAAAATAGTTTGCCTGCCTTCAGAATGTAAACATCCTCAGTCATATAGGGACTACTGTGTTTTCCATCTCAAAACAAAGCACTCCCCTTTGCCCAGAAAAAGACAACATTCTCGCCTAAAATGAAATCCTGTTCTTTCCTCAGAGTTTCACTCCGAATTGTCACTGTTTATCCTACCTTCTCCTTTGCTTCTGAGCTACACACACCCACACAAATGGTTATTTCTCCATTCTTTAATATTGAGTAAATTAGACAACAAGACTTCACAGGTGTTCCCCATAAACAATCTCACATTAGACATCCACTCTGCAAACATGCAAACTGCAGTACAGGTGTTTTGGTACGTGACATCCATATTTTGACTCCCACCTTAGGGCACATTCCTTCATATGTTGATGTATCTTCCACCAGAGCAAAGCATTTCAAACCAAGGGAGACAGCTGCTGAACAAGGATGAGCCTCATCTTGCCCAGAAAGTTGCAGCTTGAAGATTTTGGTCTTCAGCAGCAGCAATGAGGGCAGCAGCTGAGTGTGGGTGTAGACCCTGACATTCACCTCCAGAGGGACTGAGTGCATTCATACCCATTTTCCTGCTCTGGATACCACTGTTGCAGGGATGAGATGTGAGATGTTTTCCAAGGGAATGCTTGCATTCCCAAGATTTATAAATGGTGTGTACTGTGGGAAATGAAACAAGTACAAGCAAGGGATGGAGAGGACTTCCTCTTGCACTCGCAGAAACAAAGGCAGCCCTGGGGATTCCAGCTGGCATGATGAACCATCACAAGTGTTTATGTCCAAAAGCCTTCCCAGCCTCACTGCTCTTGGGATCTTTGAGCCACACAATGCCCAAAGAGTGTTTCAGCCTTGACTTTCCATGAATGGGTAGTGCACTGGCTTGAACAGGATTCACTCCTTAAAAATGTGTATTTAAAAGGAGCTCTGAAACGAGCTGGGTTAGCACCTCAAGGGGATAAAGTATGCACATCTATTTTATTAACCTGCCCAATGAATTAGTACATCAGGCCCTGCACAGGATTGGTACCCCCCAGTCTGGGGTTTGCAGGGTGAAGAATTCCTGTGTGCTGCTTGGTACAACTTTTTCCTGAGGTCTTCAACAGCATCTTTATTTCTCCTCTCTCTTCCTCCACTCACATCTCTTCTGCCACAGCTGGTTTAACATTCCCCATGAAGAGACAAAGTTAAAACCCTCAGTCCACTCACATTTAGTCATTCCCCAGCCCTGAAAAGGGGTGGTCGGAGTGCACCTAGAAGCTTTTATTAAATGAGTTTTCCCACACTATGGTGACTTCCCTGCTTCTCCTGTGTAATTAGAAACTCATTTCCTGAGGGACACATGTCTCCCAGAGGGAAACAATAAGAAACATTCGGCAATCACTAGCCTATGCTATAAGTTTATTTTAAGGCTGTAATTGCTGGGAGCTCCAAGGGATTTGGGGGATATTTATTGTTACAGCAGAGCAAGTTAAAGTACTGGCACTGGGACAGAAAGTCTTTCATCCCTGGGTCACCAATTCAAATCCAGAACAGGTAAACAGTGGATATAAGTTGCCTTCATCCAATGAGCCCTCAGGGGTGAATGTGACATTGGTTTGGTTGCCTTCACTAATTGCCCAGCAGGCAGATGCCAGGCTGAGTCCACTGCCTCTGGATGACCCCACCAATAGTCTCAGCAGGGCCAGCAGGAAAGGTGTTGGGAAAATTATTTGTTTTCATAAAACCAGCTGTACACATGCACTCCTGGTTGAGGGACTTACAGCCAAGGCTAAACTGGAGCAGCAGCACATCAAAGTTCCACCTCTCTCCTCCTCCATATTCATCCACTGGCTTTCAACAGAATGAGCAGTGTTCTGATATTGCCATGCAAAATTTACACTGTGAATCCCCCATCTGAGCACCCTTCATGCAGCCAGAGAAAAGCAAATGCTATTACTGAGTACAAATTCTTCGCTGGCCTCACCAGTTGCAGGTGGGTCTGCCGTGAGTGTCAGAGGAATGGATCTGAGACCTGGTCCACCCTTATACTGAAATGCCCCATTTTCAGTCCTTCAGGGTGGCAGACCCCCTGAGCTGTGTCTCTTTGAAGGTATAGGCACCACAAATCTTTCTCATGCCCCACTCCTAGGCTTTCCACCCTTCCCACTGCAGCTTTGCACCTTGGACCTTGCCTCTTGCAGCAGTTGAGAGCCATCCAGGATGTTTTTGGGCAGGCACAGCACAGGAAAGCAGTGATATCTGAGAGTGCAGCAGGGCTGGCCCAGCTCCAGCACGGAGCCACTCTCCAGCCTCAGCCATGTGAGCTTGAGTCCCAATGCCTCTCCCAAATTCAGATCCACAGCTGCAGGTGGAGATGACACACCACAGCCAGGACCAGTTGCAAACACCTCTGATGTAAAATCTGGATGTAGAACCACCCAAGGATGAGTGGTTCTGTGGGCTCTGCCACCTGACAGGCTGAGCACACACACCTGCCTTTTGGGGAGCATTTATAGGAACTGAAGGCTTCTTCTCAGACCCAGTGACAGCTCTTGGTTTGGCCAGGCTCAGCTCGGTTTTTTGGGAATGTCTGAGGGCAGAGCTGAGCTTTGAAGCATTTAAACCTGAAAGATCCAAGTTTTATGAACCAGAAAAACATAAGGTGCACTCGGTCTTGACACCTTGTGCACAATTTGCGTATTTCCCAAACAAGCCCTCCCTAAGCCATCCAAGAAGTCAGCAGGAGATTTGTAAATGTGGACAATTTGACAGTTTTATTTTTGATGAGCAGAGCTAAATTACACAACTTTTCTCACTCTGTTATTTAATTGGCTTAAACATTTGAAATTAGACCTAATTACTTTCCTCACTCCATTAATGGCCAGTGACAGCTGATTTCTGTTTTGTGAGAAGAGTTGGAGCTTTCGCCGAATTGTTCAACCACCACCTCCCTGTGAAGGAACCTGGGAAGCAACAGCAACAACCTCCTTGGCCAGTTAGTGCCAAAATGCCTTGTGCACAGAACCTGCTTTTCACCCAGGTCAATTGGCTGTAGTTAAGCCTCCTTGGATTGTAGATTATTTTGTGGGGAGTTTGTTCTTACTGGGCTGCTGTGGACGGACTCCCACTGCTCTCACCGCTGGAAAGTGCTTGACTGCCACCCCGCACTGCTTGGCTTGGCACTGCTTGTGCACTCGGGTGTTTGTCTTTGCCCCAGGTTATTCTGGCAGGATCTCTCCTCCCCATATAAATTCTTGTGGGCAAGGAGAACTTCACCACGTTAAGCTCAGCCAGCACTGAGGGCGTGTAAAGCTTTCCAGCTGCCCCTTCCCCCTGCACTTGTATGTGCATCCCTTCAGAGCACTGCCTTTGCTGTGCCCTGCTTCTTCTATACTGAGGCGATTAATCAGAAAAAGAGATTTGAAATGCTTATTAATATCCCCAAACAGAGCTCAGAGTAGAAGGGAAAGGTGGGAACAGCATTCACAAGCTGGAGAAAGACAATCTCTCCATCACACTTGGCCTTAAGATCAGTGGTGGGAACAGAAGCAGTTGTGCACTGTCTATTCAGCATCTTCCACAACTTGGCTGACACAAACAGGAGAGACATCTCCTATGTCTCTGGGTGAAACTGGGAGGACAAGAGATGGGAAAACCACAGCTCTTCCAAGAAATGGCTTTCAGGACAGCATTTCCTGGAGCATGTCCAGGGAATCAAAAAAGTAATTTTGTAAATGAACAATTAAGACAAAACAGAGCAGTCAAGGTCTTGAACTATTTTTTGCTCTCCCAGTTTCCTGGAAAATACAGAGAATGCTCTTTGACGGCATCAAGAGTTTTAGTCAAAATAGTTTGATCATGGCTTCAATGATATGATTAAACCACGTGGCTACAACAGCTACGTTCCATTGTCATATCCACAAAAACCTTATTTACATGCTTTTTAAACTTTTTTTTATTCAGCACATTTTCTCTTTTTTAATCAACTCTAACACATGAATTTTATGCAACTCATATGGAAAAAATATCACCAAAGTGCTGTCTAACACTTCTAAAACTTGACATCCTCCCAGGGTACTCAGAAATATATCTCTTTTTCTTTTTTGTTTTGTTTCAGCACATTTCAAGGCAGAGACACAATGCACTCCTGACCTTCCTGTCATCATGTGGGGCATTTTTTTCACCTGTCCACAATATGCCTGCTCCAAGCCATATTCCAGCACCTCCCTCAGTACTACATAGCCTTCTCCATGGAGCTGTTACCTCAAAAGGAAACAGATGGGAAACAGCCATGGTTAGCACAGGACACTGCTTCTTATCTCTCTGTCTTCCAGAAACACATGGGGCCAGCATCCTCCTCTCAACTTTCTGTGCAAGGATACATAGAAAACAATGACAATCTAATCCTCTGCCAGAATGTCTAGAAAAATCACATCTCTGACCATGTCCATGAGCTGAGTGCAGCCATTCCTTAGGCTGTTTTGGCCAGAAGGTGCATGGTCTGCAGCCATGGCCAGAGCTTCTTCTGGCTTCTCTGAGAAATCCCAGTGAGGGGAAATTGCCAACAATTCCATGTGCTGGTGGGCTCCGAGGTCTCAGCACAGCCCCAGTCCACACCACGGCTTCCTCATGCAGCCCAGGAATGATTGGGTTTGCAGACTGACAAGCTGCAGGAGGAGACTGAGAGGCAAAAACCATTGTTAAAGAGATGACAAGTGGGTTTACATGCTCCTGACCTGTAAGAGAACCCAAAGGTGGCCAACACCTCCATGGTTTCCTAAATCTGTACTACATCTCCCATGCTTCAGCCCTGGCTCATCCCTGGGGCTGGAAGAAAGGGAAAAGTCAGAGTGGTTTCCTGACCTCTCCATTTGCAGTGACAAAACCATCGCTGTGCTGATTGCAGCCCATCCCCGTGAGTCACGGCCAGAGCAGCCAGAAACAGCCCTCTGCTGCAAAAAACAGAGCCTGATAAATCATCCGGAAAAAATAACCTCCTCATTTGCTTCTCCCCAGCCTGCCCCTCCTTCAGCTGCTGTGCACAGCCCCGGCAGAACCAGCTGGAGGAAATATCAGACCTTAACCCCTCCACCAGTGCAGCAGGCAGGGGGGAGGACATGTCACTGTGTGCCTAAAATTGGCTGTCCTGATCCCTCTGCTCAGCAAGATTCCTGGTGGCACTATCTGAACTGGTGGATACCAGCAGAAGATACACCAGGAAATGCAGAATATACACCGCAAAGTGCTTGTTTATCCTCTCCTACTCCCAGAATCTCTGCATTTTGTAGGAGACATCACAGCTGCTGCTGCAAAAGCCATCACAGAGTGCAGAGGTGCTTGCTCAGGGCTGTCCTTAGAGTACAGCCTGATTCCTGTGTGCTCCCTGACTGAGGAACAGGATCCCAAAGGCACCTGAATTCCCTATCATTTTGAGTCTTTGCCTGAAGTAAGTCTTTGTCTGAAGTTTTTCTTCTCTGACAGAAACACTGAATTTGATGTGGGCATCTCCTGTGCTGTGGAGAGGTCACAGTGGATGGGTATTAGATTCTGGTTTGGCTTTGAAAATCTGTAAAATAAACACCTGCACTTCATTTCAACCCAGCAACTGCACCACCGGCAGCATCCCAAACAGGGAGCACCAGGACACAGCACTGGGAGGACCTCCTGTGCTGCTGACACTTGCAATCCTAAGCAAAACCAGCATGAAAATCCTTCTATAAATCAACCACACTCCATCTCCTACCAACACCTCCTGTTTAGGAGGGAGTTCATTACCCCAATTGCTTACAACCTTCCCAATTCCTAACTGGATTTATTCACAGCCACTTCATGCCCATTTGTTCTTGTGCCAACATTGTCCCTAGGCTGAAATAACTCTTTTCTGTCCCTGGTATATTTATAGACAGTCGTCACATCCTCCCTTGAGCTTTTGTTTGGCTAAACTAAACAAGCCAAATGCAGACATCCCATCCCATGTGACAGGTTCTCCATGGCCCCGTTTCTATTTCTTTTATCCAGCCTCAGGTCACCTGCCCAGTTCCAGGAGGTCTGACCTACCCTAGATGTCCCACCTAGATGTGCAGATCATTGCAAGTCCTACACACAGTGCCTGGGTGAGGGAGAAATGGAAAAATTATGCAGCAGTTGGGTGCTGCTCTGAACACCCCTTAGTAGTGCCCAGCTTTAATGAATTACAGCTCCAAATGAAGTTCCTGATGATTAGGAACCTGATCTGAGTGCTTGCTTTCAGAACTTTGTTTTTCTTTGGATATGTGTTTTTCCCCTATGCTTGCTAATTTTGAATTTCTGTTATTTATTAATTATTAGTTATGAGCTAAATTTCAAATAAGCCTAGTCCTGATCATTCTTATAGCAGCACTGCACCACTGAGATGGACATCACTGACCACGAACTGCCCAGAAACAGGAAGGTTGCCAAGATCACCACGAAGAATCAGCCTTTTAGTCAGCACCCAGAGGCAAGGGACAGGAGGATGATGCTGAGCTTTCCTGCCTCTGTGAATTTATTTTGAATTTGCTGATGGATGGGTGTTTGGGCAGCTGATCCACCTAGGCTGGGATTTTCCTATTCATCCCGCCTGGGGAAGGTTATGACAACTTCTCAGAAAACTTAGGGCTAGTAACTCAAATAAGGCCATGGAAAATTACTCCAAAGTGACCTGATGTCCCAAGATATTGTGTTTCATTGTTTATTTGTTTATTTACTAGGAGGGAAACCTAGCAGTCATTTCTGCTATGCAAATTGCTAAATGTTTTAAAAATTCTTGGCATGTGCAGGACTTTTCCTACTTAGTGACGACCAACAGTGACCTAATTCATATTCGACTGGAATAAGCTACAGGGCTTCCATGTACCAGATACATCCCAGAACTCCACCAGAATCTGCCAAGAATTCACCAGAACTTCTGCCCAAATTATCCTCTGACCCCATTTAGCTTTAGGATATCAGTGCTCTCCAGGTGCACCCAGAAACTGCCATGGGAAAAGGTCATGCCAGATAAAAATGTCCTCCAGAACCAATGTTCCAAACAAAATCAATAAAGGCACTCTGTGAAACATGTCCTGTGTGTTTAGAAGTTCACAAATTTTGAGCTGCCATTGAAATCACAGCAAATAAAAGTTCTGATCCACCTGCCTTAAAATGTTCCATTAATGTCAGAATTATGAAATCTATTCTGGGAGATAGAGCAGAGAAAGCTGAAACTGAATACGAGAACTGAAATATAAGGACATGGAAATGTTGTGGTTCAGACAAGGGACATTTAAGTGATTTAATGAGATTTTTTGATAATGCATTTGATAGTGGTAAACTTCCAGACTAACTATTTACAATTAGCCATATTCTTAGAATCCCTCTTAACACTTACAAAAGAATTGACTACACTTTCAACACAACTGATAATTCAGCTCCAGCCCAGCACCAAAACTGTCTTGTCCCAGCCTGTCCATGTGGTAGTTCATGCATTCTATTGTTGGGTTAGTTCAATATTTTATTAATAAAAAGCTTAACTTCAGTGATGTTTTCTTGGTTTTAGGTTAGTTTATTTAACAGCTCTAATAAAATATATAAAAATGAAATTGATACTGAACCCATCTCTCTGGAGCAACACTGCTCCAAAAACTTGGAGGGCCTAGAGCGAATGCCAGCCAGGTTAAAAGGCAATTTCCCCCCAATAAATCTGTGCTCTTGCCCTGGGAAGCTGTTAACAGTGAGAGTGGGGAATTCTGCTCGATCAGGGTCTGGCAGCAGAGGACCACACACGGTGAAACTGGGTTTAACTGGGCCGTAAGTTGTCACTTCATTGTGTTACTATTCAAATAGCCTGAGGGATGGAGGTTGCCACCTTTCCACTATCCATTTTGCTGTCTTTCACCTCCAGCACATCCCTCCTGTGCCCCAGTCCTCCCCAGCCTCCTGATGGAGAGATGCTCCACACCCGAACATCACAGTCCTCTCCATGGGGCCCCACTTCTTCTTCCTGGCCTGTCCTGTGGATGGGAACAATATAATTGAGAGTTTTGTGCTTTTTAGGTGTATCTTTAGTGTGGACCTTCACTGCAGAGCAGTCACAGACTGAGGTGTATTATAAAGGCCACTGAAGGAGTGTTTTGGAGTAATGGCATTGGTGTTCAGAGGGACCACATGAAATGGTAAATAGAAGTTGATCCTTGGCCATTCAAAATTTGAGTGAAGGGTTGCTAAGACCCTCCAGGGTATTTATCATAACCTTAGCGCTTCTGAGGGTCTTATGGACTTGGGAGCAGGGTCCTTCCCCACACAGTCCATCATCAGACCCGTGGCAACCCTGCTGTAGTTGTATGTTCTGCTTCTACTGCAGGAAAAAATGAAGAAGAAAGGCAAATCTGTCTCCTTGATATCTGCCATTTGGCCTAATTTTCCAGAATTCTTTGGCACAAACCTTTTTTAGAAAAGGGGGGAGTTTGGAGAGTTTGTTTAAAAATATTTGTGTACTTCCATCTTGTTTTGTCATCAGAAATGGCAATGTGCCAGAAGGCAGAAGGCACAAGGGCACAGAAGGGAGCCTGGATTTATGATCCCCCAGTTTGGAGAGTGGGTAACAGTGCAGTCTGCAAACTGCAGCCCTATCTGCCTGTACACATATTTCAGGTAACACTTTTTGCAGTGAAGATCCACATTCCAATGTTCCTGAGGATGCCACAAGCATTTAGCTTCCATTTTGGAGTGACCTTTTTATTCCCCGGTCTATGTCCATGTGTGACATACTCCCTTTTCCCAAATAGTTACAGGAATATTAACTTTGTCAGCTAAAAAAAAAATCACTTAAAGCCACTCAGGTCTTCCACCTGTGGCAAATAATTTAAAATTAGGATTGTTGCACATCATATTGGCAGCTGATAGATGGATTTGCCTGGAAGGGAAAGGGAAATTACACCTCCCCCAGAAAGCTCAAGTCCTTCCTCCCAAGGACTCTCTGCTAATGCCAAGAAGAGCAAATGAACATTTAGCAATCAATACCAAAGGACTTACAAGTCTGTGGAAGGATGAGAGAGAACTTCCATTTCCTTTTCTCCTGTGTAATTGCACTCTGTGATATCCATGTTCTGGAGACCTCTGTGGCCTCTTCCCTCCTGGCAGGCACTGGAACACCTTCCCACCAGCACAAAACTCAGGACAGTACTGATGCCAGAGCTGAAGTTATTTCTGCCAGCCTCCATAAAGAATTATCAAGCAATAGACCCTCAGAAATGGGAAAAATGGAAGAGAACAGTGCCCTGCATTTTATTGAAACCATCCTTACCTACAATAAACAAAGAGACTGCAGGGTGTGGATCCTCACCTGGCCAGGAGTTCTCTCTGCTCTTGAAGCAGGACAGGCAGCCAGCACAGGGCAGGATGAACTGTCCCTACTCCCCAGAGCAGAGCTGATATTTACGGCAATTCTAAAAATTATGGCACAAGGAAATCAACAAGCTGGGAAGTCATGCTGGCTGCAGTTCCATAGGAAACAGCAGGGTGGAAAAGCAAAGTGTGCCAAATGGAAGAGGAAAAATCTGGTAGGAATGGTTTTTCTTTTTTTTCTTTTTCTTGCTTTACAAAAAAATCAAGATTCTTGGGATGCTTTACAAACAGTGAAGCACATAAGACAACTGTGCATGGCAGGGGAAGGCAGCTGCAGTTCAAGTGGAGTTGAAATTAATGAATGATGGGCTCTGTCCTAAGGTTCTGGGTATCCATGTCTTGCCCAGCCTATCTCCAGAGCAGCATGGATATCAGAGTACTCATTCCCTTCACCAGGCCAAACTTTCAACCTGGCCTTGCTCATTGCAATAAATGTAACTAACAGGAGCTTTAGGATCACATTCTCTCTATGTTTTCCCAACCAGTTTTTGCTTTTCCTCTCCCCACCCCAGATGCAACAAAACACCTGGGCTCCTGCTGAACTCAATCCTTGTGTTTGGGTCCTGCTTGCTTTAGATGAATTCAAGCTCATCCTGTTGCTGGATCCAACACCATCACTGACAATGTTACACAGCCTGCAGAGCATCAAATACTCAGACCTAGGCTCAGTCACGAAGATTTTTGGCTGTCATTCCACTTCTGCTCCAATCAAGGCACATGGAACAGGACTGGTTTTGAGAAACCTGGTCTAGAGGAAGGTTGGAACTGGATGACCTTCAAGGTCCTTTCCAAGCCAAACCATTCTGTGGTTCTATGAATAGTGTGTCATTCAAAGAAGAAACACAAGTGATACGTCCCCAAAAATCATGGCATGACCACAGACCTCACATGATACTTCCACCAAGTTTCTAAACCTTGACTTTGGCCCTGTGGAACACCAATATCTGTGCATCCTCACTTCCCTTCCAAGCCCTGTGTATATTCCCAGATAGAGAAGTTTAAAAATTTTTTTAAAAATTAAAACAAATGAAAAATTTCCATTGAAAATATATTTTTTCATAACCTTCACACAGAAACTCATCTCATGAAGGGCAGAGTCTTGTTTCCTCCTTTGTTCTATGGGTCAAGCTATTGCTACAATGAAATTTGAATCAAGTTTTAGTTTTAATGACAGATACCAGTAGGGGAGGGCCTTTCTCATTTTTTTATAAATATCAATAATTAAATAAGATTCAAATATCATCTTTGGGGGACATTTTCTCAAATGCTTCCATAAAAATAGGGTTACAAATCACTGTAGATCCAGGTCTTTTTAGATTATCATTAATTTTTAATGGTAAGAGAATTCAAACATAAAGTCATTTTTTAAAAGTCACTTTTGAATTAAAAGATTGAATGATTTCTTGATATTTCATATATTTTAAAATGTTAATGAAAAAAATTTTGGGACGACCCCCAACTGTGAAATTTTAACATAAATTTGAAACCAAACTCAGAGCTCTATGTGCTCAGACCCAGGACTTTGAAATTACCTGTTCTGAATAAGGACTAGAAAGTTCCAGTTTATGAGCAGTGTTGTCTGACCCAAAGCTTGGGGTCAGAGGACCTGCCGAGTCCCTTTTGGAGCCACTCCTGGGAATTTCAATGAACTCCATCTCCCAACATCCATGAAGAACCTCACTTTGGCTTGAGGATCCCCCAGATGTAGCAAACATCATGTGCATCTTCCACCCCAAGGCATCCTGAAACAATGGCACCCGAGGCTATCCACCCCTCAGAGCAATTCCATCCTTGCCCTTTTGGGAGGTGCCATCTGTTTCACAACCTCCAACACAACGCAAACCCTCAGAAGAGGAATTTCAGAAGACAGCGTCCAACTGAAACCTTACAGAAATGCCCCCTTTCCTTTGCAAATACAGACTGGAGGCAAAATTTTAGGGCATTAGTCTGGTTTCCTGCTCTGGTGAAAGTTGTTTTATAGAGAAAAACCATTCCTGTTCATAACCCTGTATAACCCAGCTAAAATCAAATGTCAAATCCCCATAAGCATCTGTCCCTCAGCCAGAGGTTGTTTTTCTTCATGGATGAATCAAACATTCTGAGTAAATCACATGAATCACCAGCGGAAACATCATCCTCACAGCTTCATCTCACAGTTATGAATAAGGAGCTTGTTTTGCAGGTCCCTAGAGATGAAATAAAGCCCTTGGAGCTCAGGGAGGGGCCCAGGACCTTCACAAGCGTTTTGTTTTAATAGATTGCAAACAATAAGGTGTCTCACTCCTCCCATCAAAAAAAGTTATGGCCAATTGCTTTACAAACCATCTCTCAATTTAGCAGTACTTTTATTAATAAGAAAATGCTTGCACTGATGACATAGCTCAACAACCCAGTTATAAATCGCATAAATCTGTTGCAGCAGTTACAAATGAGCAACGTGATTTATGAGTGGGGCCACTGACTTCTACACCTGACATAAAACTTTGTAGGCAATCAGCCACATGTTTCATTTTAGTTTTATATTTGACATATAAATCAGGCAGTGAAAGGGACTCTCTCTCCACCCCCAGTCCTCCCCTTTAAACAGTCGGAGCAAATATTTTACAAGCATCATGTAAGTCACTGCAGCAAGGACACAATATGAGGTATGGAAAATATTATGCTGTGATTTCCTCAGTTTCATGTGAACCAATATGGGGTACAGTGACCTGCCTTGCAGAGCGGGCAGTTAAGGGGGGAATAACCATGTGGGTCACCATGGAAAGGCAAGTTTTCCTGCACTACATGCCCCATTTATTTCCAGGTCCTTCAAACCTGTGGAAGGCCCACATCTTCCCCTCCTGAGCTGAGCTTTTGAGGTCAAGGTGTCCAACATAACCCCATAAAGATGAAGTGGTCATCAACAGAATGGAGCAGAAGAGAAAACCTGACAGTCACTAAGTGGATTTTGGAGGTTGTTTTTCATAGGTGTTAATAAAATAACTCTGTACCCAAAATGTATCACAGGATGCCTTCCCCCTTCAGATTCTACAGCAGATGTGCCCAATAGCTCAGAGCTTCGAATTTGACCCCCATCTCAATGTTGAACAACCATCTTGTGAAAAAAAAGAATGCACTGGGTACACACTTGAGAGGATTCTGACAGAACTGGCAAGTTTCTTCTGAATTGATGTGTGACCCAGCTCCTAAGTGTGTTAAAACTCCTTCATTCATCTGAATCTTCAGATGGGTCAGATCTTAGTGCAAATTGCTGTGTGAAATTAGGTCGTTAGGTATTTTCCTTGGAAACCCAAGGAAATGCTGCTCGAGTTGTTTAGATGCAAATGCAAATGTCTGATTTTCAGTAAGTGTAAAACCAGACCCACAAATATGAGAAATTGCTAAAGGTAGGCTGTTCAGAAGTGAGATGAAGTGTGAAATAATACATAACAACCTAAAGATAATGTTATTTTAAACAAGTGGTATAAATCTGTACTACTTTCTCCCAATTGTATGAGTTAGTTTATCTCAGCTGGATAAAGTCCTGTCAAAGTTTTTTATATGATCTCCTCCAGGGATGTGAATTTTTCCATAACAGAGGTGTTGGCCATTTCTGGAAAGCTCCTGCAATGAGTCAGGCATGTTCTACTTTTCCATTTTCTCAGAAGAACTCTTTAAATACACTTGAGGCAATGGAAAGCCATCTGGAGGCAGAGGTTGTGACTGCCTGGTTCAGTGGTGCAGAGCTCTGAGGATGGGGTGGGAAATGGACAATCCAAGGTCACAGCAAGATTTTTGTCCGAATCAAATCCACTATTTCATTACTTTCAATCTTCAGTGATTTTATGTGACATATTTTATAAACACAGGTCTCCTGGAAACTCCAGTGAGGCTCTGATCAGCCATCTGGGTCACACCACCATCTGATGTCTAGTGCAGATGAGGCTTTTGCATATCCTCAGGTGATAGCTACATCTTCAACAACACAAATTTCTGCAGTCCTGCTCAGACTGTTAATGGCTTTTCTACTCTAAAAAATAATGTCTGCTCCAGCTTAATCAGACACCATCTGATTTCTCTAGTGTGCATTCCAAGTGGAAAACAGATGATTTGTTTATAAAGATGAGTTTCTTGGACCAAAGCTAAGACCTCATTATTTATTTAAAATTAAGCTGTAAAAATGCAGGAGAAGGCCAAGCTTACACCAGCTGAGAATTCCCCATGCACATTTTTTAGCTACTCATGACCTTGCCTCTTCCTCCTCACTGACAGGTAACAGAGTCGATTTCCCTGAACGCAGAAGCAGCACAGGATACTGGAAAGTTTACACCTCTGAATGTTTGTCTTGATTAAATATGTTGAGTGAATGCTGAAAGAATGATGATTAAGATGTTCTCTGCATGCAAATTGACATTTAGTTGGGGGTGATGGGACCGAAGCAAACACAGCAATGAAATAAGTCAAGGTCAGTGTAAGACTGAGCTGCCAGAGCACAGTTTGGGTGTTAGACCAGGTCTGGATCTCACAGATCAGAGGAAATCAATACACACCAGGTTTTTTAAGCCCTTGCCATGACAAGGAATGCTCAAGGATAAATGCATCCACAGAAGTCCATAGCCCAGTTCTGCTTATTTGACAGCCAACCTTTTCAGGCATAAATTGCTCTCATCTCCCTACTCTGTAAATCTTTTCTTACGCTTATGTTGTGCTCCTCGTAGAAGTGGGACTGTGCTGAGGCTCTTCAGAGTGTTTGCATTTCCACAGGTCTCCCACCAGAGCTCACATTCTATTTTCTCTCCCCAACACGTTGCCTTCAAGATATGGAGTGTATATAATGATCAGGAGTAGCCAGCAATGATTTATAAAGGAGAAATCATGCTTGACCAGCCTGATTTCTCTCCACAAAGAAGTGACCAGCTTGGTGCATGAGGGAGGAACAGTGGATGTACTTTACTTTGACAAGTAAAGCTTTTGTCATTGTCAGCCATAATATCACCTAAGATAAAATGACAAAGTATGAGTTGAATAATGGACAGTAAAATGGATTAAAAACTGGCTGAAGCACTAGACCCAGAGGGATGTGACCTGGGACACAAAGTCAAGTAAGAGGAAAATCACTGAGGATGTGTCCCAGAATTCTGGCCAGTTCTGGGCTCAGCAGTGCAGAAGTAACACAGATTTACAGGAGCAAGTCCAGCACAGGGTCACAAAGATCATTACTGGATTGGAGCACCTTTCCTATCAAGAGATACTGAGACAGCTGGGACTGCTCAGCCTGGAGAGGAGAAGGCTCAGGGGGACCTTATCAATGTCTATAAATATCCAATGGAAGAGAATGAAGACAAGGGAGTCCTTCTCTTCAAGGACAGGACAAGAGCAACAGGGCACAAACTAAAACACAACAAATATTTACCGTGAGGAAGGTCAAACACTGGGCCGGGTTGCCTGGTGGTGATCTGAAGATAATTCAAACCAGACTGCACAGAGTTCTGAACAACCCTCTCTGGGTAACACTGCTTGAGCAGGGTCGGACTGGACCTCAAGGTTGGACTAGATCTCAGGGTTGAACTAAATCCCAAGGTTGGACTAGATCTGAGGGCTGGACTAGATCTCAAGGTTGGACTAGATCTCAAGTTGGACTGGATCTCAAGCTGGACTAGATATCAAGCTGGACTAGATCTCAAGGTTGGACTAGATCTCAGGGCTGGATTAGACCTCAGGGGTGAACTAGATCTCAAGTTGGACTAAATCTCAAGGTTGGACTAGACCTCAGGGCTGGACTAGATTTCAGGGCTGGACTAGATCTCAAGGCTGGACTAAATCTCAAGGTTGGACTAGACCTCAGAGCTGCCTCCAACCTCAGCCCCTCCATGATTCTGTCACTCTCTGACAGCACATGGCACAACAGCAGCACTCATCTTCTTTGAAGGCAAAGGATATCCAAAGTATACCATTGCTCATTAGCTTATTAATTGTTCATTAGCATAGTTCTCATTGCCATAACAAAGTACATGTGTTTTCAGACTGTGCTTTCAGTTGCAGGCAATTTGACACACTATAATACAATAATTATAATTGGAAGTGCAGCAGTGATTGGATCCAAGAAGCATTTTGGCTGCGGACTCCCAAATTTTCAGGAAGTTCCAGTGCAGATCTGCACCTTGCACCTGGTTCCTGTCTGTGTAATGGGCAGAACCAGCATTTCTTATCTGAACAGCCACCTGCTATTTCAAGAAAACCCAAATCCCACAGCTTTGGAGACATTCTTGTTTAGATTCAGACTCAAGGGTTTTTAGCCAAGATCAAGTCTGTTGCTGTAAAATATTCTACCTGCTCCATTCCATTCTGCACCTCTAAATATATTTTTAAAACATAGGTTTTAAAATGTTTTTTAAAAAAAACACAAAAAGGTGACATTGAATTAGAGCAGAACAGGACAAGAATAAAAATGTTTTTAAACAGATTTGATTTTTGGTTTTTTGGCAAGTTTTTCAAATAGCTCTTGGTGACGCATATTGCTTAAATGGAGCCAGAAAAAAATCTGTTTACAAGGATTTTTTTTTTCCAGGAAGTGAAAATCCAATTATTTTGATTTGAATGTTTTGGGGTTTTGATGGTTTTTTTAATTAACATTTTTTAATATTTGGGAGATTATTCTTCAAATGAAATAAGCAATCATGGTCTGCAGAGGACTACTCTCCCTGGGTGATGGTCCTTCTCCATCAGAAGAACCAGGCACAAGTAGAGAAATCCTGAGCCCCAGACCTTCCATGAGAATTTTTACACTATAGGAAGGTCTAACCTCACAAGCTGAGACTGCATTTCCTTGGCACCTTTTTCAACAAACATGCGCTCCTTTGCAAGTAAATGTGCATTATTGCAATAACACAATTGCCCTGACAGAGTGCAAATCCAGACTGCAATTTTCCTCATTTTGTTTTCTGCTGGGCACTTCTGGTGACGCTTCTTTTTCTGCAGTTGCCAGGCATATCCCCATACCACTGGAGCTCTTTTAAACCACAGCTAGTGTGGATCAGTTCTGAATCAGATTTTTTTAAAAGACAGCCCTAAGAGAGAAAGCCTCACGTCAAGAGCATTAGTGAAAGATACTGCCTGCCTGGACTTCAGGGAGGCATGGGAGACAGTCTCACATGAGATCCTCATAGAGAAGCTGTTGTTGTGTGTTCTGGATAAGCAGACAGTGATTTGGCTTGAGAACTGGTTGGGTGGCTGGGACCAGAGGCTGGTGCTCAGTGGTCAGTGGTCAGTGGTGTGGAGTCTGGTGGGAGGGCAGCAATCAGTGATAGCACCCCAGGGGCCACCAGCCCTGTTTGATGTCCTCATGAGCAGCAGGGACGATGGGGCAGTGTACCCTCAGCAAGTCTGCCAGCAGAACCAAACTGGAGGGAGTGGCTGAAGTGCCAGAGGGTTGTGTTTCCATCCAGAGGGACCTCACTGGGCTGGAGGAAAACAAGAACTTCATGGAGTTCAACGAGGAGAAGTGCCAAATCCTGCACCTGGTGAGGAAAAAATGCAGGCACCAGGACATGCTGGAGACCAGCCAGCTGGAAAGAAGCTCAATGGAAAAGGCCCTGTGGGTGCTGCTGAACACCAAATTGACCACAAGCCAGCAACATGGTCCTGTGGCCAAGGTCAGCGACATCCTGGGCTGCCTTGGACAAGAGATTGCCAGCAGGTCCAGGAGGGTGATCTCATTTATTCAACACTGGCAAGGCAAAATCTGTGTCCCATCCTTAGTGCAGGCAGTCAGACCTACAGTACCACATGGGATGCTGCCTGGCCATGTGCTCCTCGTCTCTGACTGCTCCCATCACCACAATTCCAAGCATTCTGTCCCATCTAGTTCAAGAGACACCTTCCAACCCAAGCCATTCAAGGATTTTGTGTGCTGAGCCTATTATCAGTTTTTCCTCATAATTGTGTGGAACTATGCAAATAATTAAGGCACCTAACTTTAATAAAGAGAACCCTGTATTCTTTACTATGCTTTGCAAAACACTACTAGCCCACGTTGGGAGGGTTAGAGAGCAACCTGCATGGCCATGCACTTCTTGCTGGGTCTTTCACCCTTTTTTCTTTGTGCCAGTTTGGCAGAGAAGGGTTTTCCTTGAAGAGAGACTTTCAGCAGTGCTGGTGACGGGGACGCCAGTGTCCCATCCTCAATTTCATGCCAAAAATTGTGGGCTACATCTCAAGCACAGGCTCCTTGTCCTCCTGTAACCCCTGGCACCGGCACAGCTCATGCAGCAGGCTGCTGTGTCTGCCTTGGAGGCTGGTTTTCTTTTGTGTTGAAATTTCATGAAGCCTTAATAACTCTCACTCATAATTTTCCAGCCAAAATTTCACTGCCATTGACCCTGAAAAAATGAATATATAAACAAAAGTCTGAGAAGTGAATGCAGATGAGCTGAACTAACTTGCTGATTAGGACTATAATGGCTTAATGGGTAAAGCATGTCCCCTCTGAGTCTCTTGCTTTGGCTTAGTTGTGATGGAGAAGAGATAAAGGCCAGCTGAACACAGGAAATAGGCAGACAAGATCCACCTGTCATTGGCTATTGGTTACTTCTGTTACTGCAAGGACTCAGCAAAGAAAACCTGGCATTAACCACGAAAACCTGGATGTCGTAATCTGGCATCTTACAACAAGATTTGTTGTAAGAGCCATTAGCACCATCTCCTTATCAACAGTTTTACCACATTCAAAAAGAAGGTGTTGGGTAAATACTGTGCCAGAGAAATTCCGTGTGTTTGTAAAAAGTATCTCCTCCATCAGAGTGTGACAAGTCCTGAAAACAACGAGCTAAGGTGCATCATGTAAGAGGTACTCAAGCATAAAACCAAACAGAAAACATCACAAGTTTGGTTCACAGCTCAACAACAGCTCCATACAACCTCATCTACCAAACAAATAAGGAAAATAAAATATTTAAATAAAAGGGCAGGGCCATTGTTTTCCCTTCCTGGCACTCAAAACTTGGCCCCAGATCTATTGTGCATTTCATTGACTACTGAGAATGTATCTGACAAATTTCGACTGAGTTTTGGGGTTTTAAGTAAACAGCTGGTATCCTCTATAGAATTAATTGTCCCCAGTCCCCCCTAATTCAACAGCCAGAGCCAGTGCAGCTCTCCTTTCAGCTGTTGGAGATGTTGATGGTTGCTTGCTGCTGTTCCTTGCTGTTCCTTGTTGTTGCTTGCTGGGGTATTCTCCTCTGGGAAATAATTCCATCAGTCTTGAAGGTAGTCTTGCAAAATTAGGAATGATGTAAATTAAGGAACAGGTTGCCCAGAGAAGCTAGGGATTCCCCATCCCTGGAAGTGTTCAAGGCTGGATGGTGCTCTGAAAAACCTGGTCTAGTGAAAGGTGTCTCTGCCCATGGCGGGGTTGAAATGAAATGTTTTTTGAAGTCCCTTCCAACCCAAACCTTTCTATGATTCTGTGATTCTAAGACAGGACATGCTTGGAGAGGGACAAAGATATATAGAAAAGAAAGGAGCAATGCCCAGGGGAAAAGGAGGAGACATTTTAATCCTTCAGGGATATTCAGGCTCAGCCTCTGAAGTCTAAATGTACTAATCCATTCTGGTCTTCTGAAATGACTGAACGCATACTTTAACAATATGGATCCTTGCTTTCAGAGCCCAGCAGGCATAAATCACAAATCTGCATTGTCTGCAATATATATGCCACATTTTATTACCTTGGTTCACGGCCGACACTTAATTTAATGCTCACCCTTTCATGTAATATATTGCAAGATATGCATCACCTCACGGTTCTGCACTGCGGTGCTCAAATTGCCTATGGTATTGATCTATACGATGATTAAACCTCAGCATTCTTTAAGAACCTGGGCTCCCAGAGCACTAGATGGTGCTAGAGAATGCTCTTAGCCATCGCCGGGGCTGCATCCCCATAAATTCCCTCCATGTACCATTTATTTTTGTGCAATGTAACAGCATAATCTGCATCCAGCATCTCCATTCTCAGCAGTGTTTCAGATGGGCTGCTGGCATTGCCCATCACTCTTCCTTGCTGGGTGATGAGAAGTTGCTTGTTGTTGCCAGGGGCAAGCAGTCAGACTCACAAGTCAAGCACCCAGGTCATGGACTGCCTTCAAAAACAGGGGATATATAATTTTTTTTTTTAAGTGTACTTTTATTTGCACTCTGGTTCCTAAGCCCTGGATCTGTTGTGGTGCTATTTATGTGCTCCCTAGGAAAGCCTGGGAGTGCTGGGCACTGAAAGATCAGAGCCAGGCACAGGTCTGAGCAACAAAGTTCAAACCACAGCTCAGACCTGCCCGGGACAGGGGGTGGTTGGGAGTTTGGTTTGGAGCCATCCAAAGTAAAGAAACCACCCTTGGAAACCACCAGAGGAGAAAGACAGTTAGGAAACAGAGTAGGAACTTGTACAGTTCTGTGTCTGCTAACAACTATGGTGATTTTTTTGGCTGGAGCACATGCTGGGAGAGGAGGGTTCAAGGGAGACCAGGGCACCTTGCACCCAGCAAGAGGTTTTTTGCCCTCAATGCCATTCCCTCATGGCACTGAGGGCAGAGGGAATCTTTAGCTGGCTCAGTAGGGTTGGGCTGGGTATGTGTCCTGTGATGTGCAGAAAGGGAAGGGAAGTGGGATGCACTTCACCTCAGAGATGACCCTGGCACCAACATCAATGGGTCATTTTGTCACCAGAGGACAAGCTCTGGGAGAGAAACCCAAGTGTTGGTCCTTCTTCTCCTGCCAGGTGTCCCAGGGAACCAAGGGTCACAGACACTGGCAGTGTAACAGGGATGATAAAAGGCACTTTTCCCTCTGTGACAGCTCAGCTCTGAGGCTGCACTGAGGCTGTACAAGACCCAGGTGCTTACAGGGCAGCCATAGAGCCTGGTGCTATTGACACCAAGCTTGTGGGTTCCATCCCTGTGTGGGCCACTCACTGCAGGGTTGGACTTGAGTGTCCTTCTGGGTCCCTTCCAGCTGGATATTCTGTGCTCCTGTGATCCAAATCAGCAATATTTTCATGGCATTGGTGCTGTGAGAGATGCTGCCCAGCTGTGCCTATCCAAGGGGTGGGTGCCCTGCAGCAAAACATGCATTTTAAAACATGGAAATCCAGATGGGTGTTTTGGGCCCTGCACTTAGATGCCTCTGATATCATGGACTGAAAGCAGTCATTTCTCTTGGCTTACATAAACTTGGTTTCGTTAGTGGCACATGTTCCCATTCCGGTCCTGCTTGACGATGGCATTGAAACCAGGTGGGAAATGAAGAATTTAGATATGATGCCATGGAATTACAACATCATCACTAAAACAAACCAATCAGACAGACAACAGCTAAAGAATGACATTTCCAGGGAACTGAACTTTAGTTTTCAGCTCCATTACGATATTTAAGGGACTCAGTCAGATCACATTAGGCCTGTAGACTGTTTGGAAACATCAGTGGAATCACTGTCATTTTTCTTCTAGTTGAAATCAAATCATTTATATGAACTTAAAGGTATCCCTCGAGCACTCACAGAGGGTGAAAGTGCAAACATTTATCCCACCACTGGGCTGATCCTCCCAGTTCAGTAATGCACTGAAAGTCTCTGCACTGCTCAAGAAACTTGCCCTGGTGTCTCATCCCTGTCTCGTGTTATATCACCCACAGCCTTCTAACATCACACAGGGAGGGAAACTTGCTTTTAATTGATTGTTAACCTACCCGTGTCCCTCTGTGTGCCTTTTATTTACATTAGCAGTCTGAAAGAGCGAAGCATTCCCCTTCACATTTCACTCTGCTGGAGAAACGGGTTTGCTGTCATCACTCCTCACAAGCACAGCCTGAGACCCGCTTTCCTAAACTCTCCCTTCCACCATTTGTCTTTACTACCTCATAGCTGTCAGCTTTTCTCCTAGCTGCTACTACGAAATGAGCACAGGGCTGTTTTGGCCAAAAACCACTCAAGAATCAAGAAGCAGAGGAGGAGGGGAGCAATTACTGATCTTTGAAGGGAAAACTGGAGAAAGCTGGGAAAGTATCCTTGATTGAGGGTTGCAACTCTCAGCCTCCAGATCAAAAATCACCATTAATCTTACCCAACAATATATTCAAGGGAATTGTAAGCAAGCATTTATCCCAGCAACACCAACATTCTCTAATCCTTCTGCCACAAAGAAACCTCTTCTCTTCTGAAATAATTTGATATGTGGAGAAACCCTGAAGTGGTTTTCAGTTCTCTTACTGCAACAGCTGTATTAAACAAAGATTGACAGTGCTCTAGGACTCCCCTATCCAACAACATTTTCCTTAAGCAAGTTATTTCATCCATGCTGCCTCAGTTTCCCCATCTGTAAAATGGACATGGTGGGAGCTCTTTGTTTGACAGTGGAAGATGTGCCCAAGGAGAAACTGAATTTTCTAGGATCTAGTTGATTTTCTTTCCTCAGCTGAATGGGTATTCAAACATAGAGAGAGTCGAGTGAAAAACATTCCCAAGAACCTGGGAGAAGTAGGTTCTAATACAAATAGCCCAAAACACTACAGAGAAAGCCCTTGTTTGACCACCCTATGAAAAACCAACATGTGTTGTTCAGGTTCTTTCTGTTCAAGCGACAGATGCTTTAACAGGCAATCGGATAAATATTTTTTTTTTTCCCCAAAGAAAGGAACCTTTTGCAGAAAAGGCCACTATATTTTAATGCCACTGCAACTTCCACTTGGGCCAGAAAGTCTAAACATTTCTTTCCAGGCCTTTGGTTTCCCAGAAGGTGGTGGGGGTTTTTTTCTAATGGCTAGTGAAAATTCAGACAAATGTGTCAAATATTGCAGGGATTTCAGAATAAAAGAAGAGGTCTGTCAGGATAAGAAAGCGAAGGCAAAGAGAAGGCAAAGAGAAGGCAAAGACGAGGCGAAGAGGAGGCGAAGAGGAGGCAAAGGCAAAGAGAAGGCAAAGAAAAGGCAAAGAGAAGGCGAAGAGAAGGCAAAGAGAAGGTAAAGAGAAGGCGAAGAGAAGGCAAAGAGGAGGCAAAGAGGAGGCAAAAAGAAGGCAAAGAGAAGGCAAAGAGAAGGCACCTTCCTTTACCCTGTTCAAGCTTCTTGGCATCCTGCTGGGTAATTTACTCCCATTTTGGGGATGCAGAGAGAGTCCAAGGAAAATCTGAAGATGGAAGCGGGCTGAATTCTCCCTTTTTTAGTGAAGCCCTAGGTAAGAACAGCCCAGCAGATGGGCGCTGGCTCACCACACAATTACACAAAATCAATATGACAACCACTCCGTGGATTAAGCGGGACCCAGCAGGCACCAGTGGTGGTCCAGATTGTCACCTGGGCGCTGTCACCCACCTGTCTGGTGACAACACCGCATCCCACAGAGCTGGGGGAGCCCCACAGCTGCCACCCAAGCAGCACCCCAAGGGCAGCCAGCAGGAGCCAGGCTGTCCCCTCGCTCCCCTCCCACCTCCCCCGAGCCAGCCGCCAGGACTTTGTGTCCTAAAAGCTCATTCTTTCCATAGCGTACAAAATAAACCAGCATGTGCTCCTCTCCCCACCGCCGCCCGTCTCCACGACAGCCCCGGGTGGGTTGCTGTTGTCGCCGGGCTCTGCCTCTCCTGAAATAACACAATCGCGACAGGTCTAATCCTGCGAAGTGCTGAGTAACAGCTCGTCCCCAATAAATTAAGCAGGCACTCAGCGCCGCAGCCTGATATTGGTATCCATGTCCTCCCGGATTATCAGGCTCTCCTCCTCGCTCTCTGCCCGGCCCCTCGGGGAGCAATTATCTGTGAATGAGAACAGAATAACTCTTTTAGCAGAAGGTTTCCACACTCGCGCACAAGGAGCGCTCTGAATGGATTTATCACGCTTGCTAAAAAGGGAGGTGGTAAAAAATCCAACCCCTCTCCCTCCTTCTCTCTTTTTTTTTTTTTTCACCTATATTTTAAGGAGAAATCCCTGAAGCGGCAGCCGTTCCCCGGTGGCTCCACACACCAAGGGGGGGGGAAAAAAAAAAGGAAAAAAAATTTAAAAAAAAAAAATGGATATAGTAAAAGTTTTTAAGGGAGGCATGAATCGGTTCTTCAGAAAAACAAGGCAGCGGTGCCAACTGGAAATGTTTGCTTTGGGGGTGAGTTAGATGGCTGGCGTCAGCCAGGGCTAAAGACATGCCAGCGGAATGCAATATTGGGGAAGCAGCAGGTCACTCAATCACTGGCAATTTGCCCAGGAGCAACTGGATGCCTTCAGATTTTTTTTTTCCTTGTGTGTGCATGTTGCCTTTTTTCTTTTTTTTTTTTTTCCTAGGCAAACAGAGCCCCAGCAGTTTTGAGGCTGGGGAGCTGGAGAATGGTATTTCTGAAAGGCACGTTCCTGCAGGAATACCCCCGTGGGTCTGCTCGGCTGCACAGCAGTGACATTTGGCAGAAGGGATTGTGCTGGGATGGATGAGGCTGAATCCTCCCTGCTGCTGCCTCCACGCACAAGGCAGGAGATGCAGTGCCAGGGCAGTGATCAGCCCTGGGGAAGGGATGGGGCAGAAAGACGGGACAGCAGCGCCTCCAAAAATACCCTCCAGCAAAACTAAAATATGTTTTTCCTCCAGTAGCAAGCATCAAACACTGCAGAAGAGGCTTTTGTTTATATTTTTGGGAGGCGTTAGGGTTTTTTTCAAGGTCTATAGGCCTTACGGGAGTGGAGAAATTAGGTAAAAGACAAAAAGAAAAATTTCCCCTAATGAACAATGTCCATTAACTCCCCACAGCACAGGAGGAGGCAAAGACCCGACGGGCGTTGTTTGTCGGCACATCTGTAGTTTTTCATTGCTATATCATTTGTGCAGAGTGCCAGCCTGCACACGAAGCCCAAATAAGCCAGGGAGGGAAAGTGTCCCAGCAGGAGAGGCTCTAAACGAGCTGGTGGCCTGCCCTGCAGCAAGCAGCAGCATTAGGGATCTGCCTCTTTTGCTAACACGGGAAATCAGTGTTGGGCCAGCAGATGAATGCAGCGCAGTCACCAGCACATGACGGGCTGATGTCGACTGTGGCAGCTCTCCAGAGGTAAAAAGGAGCAGTAAAATTGCCCTCGTTGTTGCCTCCTCCATCCATACGAATAAAACCCAATGTGTGAGAGGGAGGGCACTTCTTGTGAAAGCAAATCCAAAGACTAAGTTTTACCTGAGACTCCAAACTCGCAGGGTTCGTACCACCCTGAGGCATTTTCACAGTTGAACACGCCCACCACGGCCACCCATCTTCCACCAAAATGTCACCACTCCACGGGGAAAAGCCACCCGAGGAGACTGACACTGCAGAAGGAGGAGAGGCGAACTGCTGCAAAGGCAAATCTTATCAATCCATGGAAAAATTGGAGAGAAAGTGTAGATGTTTGGAGGCAAATCAGAGCTATGGTGAGCAGGCAGGGACCCCTGAGGGGTCTCTTAAGCAAGGTGTGTACCTGTGCTCCTCTGTCGATGTCTCCTGACCTGTCGTGCCACGGTGCCCTGCGGCACAGCCACCAGCCCACCCAAGTCCAAATCCATCAGGCTTTGAACAGCAACGTCAGCTCAGGACACAATGTCCACTTGAAATGCAGCTTTTTTCCCCCCTGCTTCTGGTTTCCAGAGTCGTTGGAGCAAAGATGGTTTTAGCTCGATCACTTTTGTCTCTCCATCAGCACCTTTCTTTTTACATTTTCATCCTGTTTTCAGATCTTGATCCAGCAATGGGGGAAAATGAACTAAAATGCCCTCAGCATTCAAGGCCTCTATCATTCTCCTTTTCTGCATCCATTTTCATCTTATTAAAGTTCATATTTGGAACAAGAGTTTGTCTTTAAATCACTGGACCGGGGCTTTATTTAAAATGGATTGCATTCTCAAGTCAGTCACCAGTTTCTTGTGTAATCTTCGAAAGAATCCCCCTTCCCCAGATTCTGCTACTGTAACATGGATATTGTATTCTTTTCTTTTCCTTGCTGTGTTTTTATTAGTCTTAAGAAGAAACTCTCTCACACTAAGTATGCACACAGCAAAACTGTGAAAATTACTTAGTTTTATTGTAAAGTATCTTTAACCATTATTTAACAAAATACCCAAGTTCCTGACATTGTCTTGGGGAAAAAAACATTTCACCAGCTTCTTTTCTACTTGATTAATCCTTGTAAAAAGTATCACACAGGCATGTCTAGCCCACACAACTGTTTTAGATGCTGCAGTTGTCTGTTCAACCTCGACACGTAATTGCCTGCAAGTGCCTCGTTCTTCCCAGGAACACATTCAGTGTGGTCCATGGAAGCACTGATGGGCAGTGATGAAGGAAAACGAGGACATCTGAAAGGATAAATGTCACAGGGAGTTCTCCCACCCAACCCTGTGCTCCAGGGCTGAGGATCAAGCCAGGGTGGCCAACGGAGATGGGCAGGACTCAACCCTTTGCTTCTCACTCTCCTGCCTCAGTGCCGCTATGTAACTTGGGGAAATGGGTTTTGTTTCCCATACCTCAGTTTCCCCATCTGGAACATGGAAATAATTACCTTGGCTCCTTTTGAAAGGCCTTTCAGACGAACAGCCCTTTTAAAGAGGTAAGTTGTATTATAAGCAACGAACTCTTGTGTCTGCCAAGAGCCAAAAGTGATATGAGGGAGATGAAATTCAGGCCACCTCATCAGCAAAGCATGTTGACCTGGCCTTCAAGACAAGGTTAGGGCTCTTGGAGAGAGCCCATTCCTTTTTTGGGACAGAAAGGAGTGGACATAGGCCCAGCACATGCTTTCCTATTATTAGTCATTTGTATCCATGTATTGCTGCAAATGTGTCCAGCCCTCAACAAGCCCCCAAAGCAAGGGCACAGCCTGAAGTCACCTAACCCAGGAGCTCAACCATGCAATGAGGGATGAGGAGAGGTAATTTCCCCATGATGGTTCGAGCAGGATGGATGCAACCAGTCCTCATCAAGCCCACAAACCCCAGTACCTCCATGAGCCTCTCTGCAGGACTGGAGAGGGACCAGAGCAGGCAGAGGGACCTGCCTGGGGACCAAGTGGAGAGCACAGCATCTCCGGAGGACCAGGTGGGTGACTCACATTTGGCTGCGGGAAGCAGGCGAGGTGCAGGCACAGGCGAGGTCCATGAGGACCTCACAAACAGGGCTGGAAGCACGACCGAGAGCTGCTTTGCACGGCAGGGCCAAATCCGTCCCTGGCACCGCTCCCCTGCCACCGCCTCGGTGTGTTTGTGTAAGGATCCAGCCCGGCTGTGCTCGGAGGCACCGGCTGTGGGGCTGGCATGCCAGCCTGGAGGCCCAGACACGAGGCCAGTGCCAGATGCCAGGCATATTTTGTCAGCTGCGCGGGCTGCGGGCTGTCACACGGCGCTGGCGCTGCACCTGCGCGACCCCGAGCCGCCCGGCTATTAACAGCCGGCGACAGCGCTCTGATGCTGGGTCTGAGCTCCCCGGGCACGGGGATAAATCAGCCTCCCCGCTGATAACCCCGGCGTTCTGCTGCAGCTGCCACTGATGCAAACACTGATGCTCCCAATGCTCGCTCCTCGTGGGGATTTGGTGTATGTGCCAAGCTCGGTTCCGCCGCGCCCGGCCGCCCTGGGTCACGGGATGCCCAGTGGTCCTGGGGCTCCTGGCCCAGCCCCCTGAGCTGGTGGGGCTCTAAAGATCTCCTGGTGCCGCTGCTGAATGTTTGGGATCCTCCAAGCAAAGGTGAGGCCAGCACAAATTTCTGGGAGAAGAGCTAACCAACACTAGGTGTGAAGTGTGTTTAGTTTGTATAAACACCCAGAGGCAAGAGCTGCAGCAGACACTGAGTGTTTGGGGGTTTAAAACTTCTCAGACATGGGGGATAGCATCAGAAAGGGTCAAGGAAGGAGGCACTGATGGAGAAATCTGCATTTACCTATCTTATCACCCCCTCCGCAACAACCTGAGCACCAGCCCTGAGTAATCCTTGCACGCCCAGAGGAAAAGTCCTGCCATGTCCAGCCCTTTTGCAGGAAACATGCAACAGGTGACAGCCTTCACATTCTCTCTTTCCTTTCACTGCTGACCCAAAATAAGAGCAATCTGACTAATTAACAGAGCTAATTAGCATCAGGATGAAATATCCAACATGGATCACAGACTCATAGGAAATAGATTTTGGTGCCTTGGGACATAGAAAAATGATTTCCCAGGCATCATGTGCACAGCACAGCTGGCTGTGTGACTTTTCCTCTTTTTCCTCTTGGTTCTTGCATAAAGATGATTTTTAATGCCAAAGCATTGTGCTTCATCCCTCTTTATTTCAGGCCACAGGCTCACCACATTTTGGATGGATTGCAACCCATCTGGTTTCACTAATACTTCTAATATAATATTTATAACCAGCTAAGGGCTGATCATATGACGGGTGTAATCCATAAGTCATGTGCCAGTTGTGGTTATTCTACACCTCAAGCCATTTTTCTGTATTTTGGTGTCCATAACCTGCTGGGATATTTCTATGTCTTGAACTGTTGCACCTTTCCCCCTTTGCAGCCTGGCATTAAAGGAGGCTGTCTCAGTAACTGAGAGAAAAAGAATCACTTTGTTTCCACCCAAAAATAGGAAATGAGATGAATCAACCAAAGCCTCTGCTCGCCATCATCTTTGGATTTTCTGAAGCGACTTGTGCTTAGGAAAGTTGTTGAATCTAAACAAAACCATCTTCCCAACAAGTTCCTTCTTCCCACTGCCAGAAGGATCATCCAACAGAAACCAAAACTAGGAATGACAGCTTTAGCTCACCCATAGCCAGCTATGGCAGCCCAACTTCATCTTCAGTCGACACAGGACATTTCCTGGCAGACTATCAGGGAGGAAGGATCCTCTGTATTAAAGGGGAAGTTCCAGCTGCATGCAAATACCTCCTTCTTGTTCTTTCTGCCCTTCTTACCCTACATTGCCAGGGTGGGCAAGTGGGAGGAATCTCTGGAGAGAAGCTCAGACACATCAAGAGATGTTCTTGAACCCTCCCAAATAACGCTTTATAAAATACCTTGAAGAAATTTTGGGTGATACCATATCTGGGGAAAAAAAAAAAAAAAAACCTAAATAAACAAATAAAAACCACATTTTCCTTAGTTTTGAAAAGAATGAATATCATTAGTGTTAAGCCACTGGCACCAGGCTAGATCTGGCCCCGGCGCGGCTGCACAGAGGCAGAAGGAGAGTGAATTCTCCCTTTCCACGGGTGCTTACAGTTGGCCACGGCCTGTAAAAGCAAATGATTTAATGATTCACTCTGGCAAGCAGGGAAGGATGACTTCAGGTTCGAGCTTCCCACATCACTTCTAGCAGCTCCCCCCAGAGATCCAACACGTCAGTGGCCAGGACGATTGCACAACGCAGAGCCAAGAGGTGCTGCCTTCTCTGGGGCAGGAGCACCAAGAGAGTCCCTCCGTGGCACATGGGAATACAACAGCACAACAGAGGCTGTGCATCAGCCCCAGGAGGAGAAACTGAACCTCTCCTTGCTGTTCAGAGCCTTTCAGAGGCAGCAGCAGTGCTCTCCTGTGGGTTGGTTTATCCAGAACGGCTCCTCACTAATGGGATTAAGAAGCTCTTCACTGCTTGGATTGCTTCGCAGTGGGAAGGTCCAAAATCAACTGATGGAAAACAGAATAATTCCTCCTGCGGAGGGAGCAGGATTGTTTGTGGAACCGAATGACCAAACAATGGCTCTGGGTACTGCAAATGTGCCATGCCTGGAGACACATCCCCAAACCCTGCGGGCACCGGGCAGGGTGACACCAGCACAGTGCCAGCTTGGCTGGGACCCCATGGCCTGCCCTGGGGACAGCTCTGGGGGGCTGTCAGTGTCTGAAGGTAGCAGAGGTGACAGGCAAAAGGAGCAGTCCCTCTCTCAGGCAAACCTTGTGAACCTCAGAGTTGGAGGCTCAAGTCCCATGAGGAGCTCTTGAAGGAATTTAAAATCCTGAACTGCCCCAGGATTTGTGACTGAGCAGTCCCAAATAACACATCTACCATCCTATGAGAGTGTGCAAAACACTTCTACCTGTTGCAGAACGGTGTTTCCCCTTCCCCTCCCCACAGACATCACAAGGCCTTGTACCTTGCACAAACCCTTCTCTCCAAAGACAAAGATACTCTCAAATCCCTTCAGTATCGACCTTGCCAAACTAATTTTCTGGTTCATCCAGCCCTCATGGGATTTGGGATTTGAAAAGGGTGAATTGGCTGAGCATCATGAGCACCAGGCACCTAGAGTTTGTGACAGAAGAGCAAGGCAAATTGTGGAGACCCATCCAGTCTGCACCAGCAAGAATGGAAGCCACTCAACCAACCTCTCCAAGAGCCTTCGTCAGTGACAATATTTCACACTAAAGGCAGTGATACATTTAACATGTACGTGTGATTTCAAATCTGAGAAGTTTTATGAGCTTTTCAGAAATTATTATTAGAGGCTTCATACATATCCTGTTTTTCTTCAGTCTCTCCCGTGGCAGGGAGTGAAGTCTTGTGACAGACAAGACCCTGCTAAGAGTTTCCAGTGTTCACACAGAGCTTGACACCTCAAAATTACATTATTCAGGCTCTTCTCCATCTGGAAGAGTGAATTGACTACATTTGGTCTGAAAACTGGGTTTTCTTCTTCTCTCACAAAAATTCTGACTTTTACTTACAATAAATAGAAAGAGCTAAAAATAAACTTTCTGCTTATAGATGTAAAACATCAGTGAACATCTGAAATTTCAAGCTGAAAACAGACACTTCTCAAAAAAATAGTTGCTTAATCCATAATGGCATTTTCTGACAGAAAACATTTGAGAGGTAAACATTTTGGAGCAGCCCTGGAAATGCTCCTTTGCCTGGCTCAGTGCAGTGCACATTACCTATTTTAAATATCAGTTGGAACACTGACATCTGGACCTTTAAACAGAGAAATCTTTTTTACACTCCCTTCCAGGTAAGCTCAGCAATAGATCCTCATAATGATTCTATGCTTTCCTCCCATCCCATTTCCACCTTGACTGGGACCAGGTTTGAGAGTTTTCAGGATATATACCCACCAGTTTGAAAGCAAATTAGTATCCCAGGAAGCTATCAGGGGCTCTGAATGTCATTAGGAGCAATCAGCAGCAGGAAAATGGTTGCAAGTTAGGGTGAATGCAAAAATTGAAGGGCCTCAATGTCTTGTTTGACTGTGCATCATGTTTGGCTCTGCTCAAAGGTGGGTGGAAAGCACAAGAATAAAAATGTCCACATGAAAACTGGAGTCAGGTCCACAGCACATATTTCACTAGGCTCCTGTTTCAGGGCAGCTGAGGTTGGCTTTCTGAGCTGCTCAGCCCCGGTATCACAAAGAGAAACATTATCGGCTCTTTCTGGTGTGCTAATATCCAATTTATTTTTCAGCAGTGCAATTTCCTGCCTGCTCTTTGAACAGCTATCAAAGGACAAGACACCAGATCATGGCAGACATTCTTCTAGTGCTGACATCTGCTAAACTAGTCAGTCTGTTCCTATACAGCCCACTCAATGCATCCTAAAATATTTTATAAGCCACCAGTGGAACAGAGAATGGTAATGTGGGTCCCTGACCTTTATTTGAGCTACCTTGATGTTCAGTACAGATGGGGAATCACACTTCAGCAGCCAGAATTTCTGGGTCCATTCAGTTTAGGGTTTCTGCGTTACCTCCAAACCCAATAAAATTCACTTAATGCCATCTGGCACTTCATATCCTTCCCTGTTTTTCATCTGAGAGCACTGGCAAATCTGCATATGAAGCTTAATCCAAAAGCCTCTGAAAATCAATGGAAAGACAGTTTTGGATCATGCCTAAAAGTGCAAGACTTTATTTAGAAAACTGCTTTCTACAGCTTCGCTGGCAGGTGTTCCTCCTTTGAACAAGCCCTCGACCAACAGCGAACACATTCCAACAAAACATCTGGACACCTAGGAAAAGGTTGGTGTCATTACATTTAGGGAAGCCAAGAAATATCACTGATAAGCTAATACTCAAACTCATATGTGTTAGCTCTGTTGCTATTTTTGCTTTGGGTGACACCACTGATACCATGAATATCAACGTGTTTCACAATCACAGGCAAGTACAGCAAGGGACTACTCACAGCCCATTTTCAGAGTTATTCATGGAACCTGAAGTCTCTGTGTCACTGTCTCTCATGTCCTCTCTGGCTGTATCCCAAAATATTTCCCATACCAGTGCTGACTTCTGCCTTAGTTTTGAGGTCTGCAGCCAGGGAACAAAAAGAAAAAAAAAAAAAAAAGGAAAAAAATAAGTGCCTGAGCACCTGGGTGTTTTCTTGAAGGTTTGATTGCACGTTTGCCTCAACCAGTCACTGTTCAAGGAGTCCTTTTCATTGTCTTCTGCTCCTCACCATCATTCTGGGCTGTGATTGTATCTCCTGAGCATGACCTCTCCTATCCCCAATTCACATCTCCCTGACTTCATTCCCATTCCATCTGTCCTTGTCCTGGGTCCTCCCCGTGTCATTGCTCTTCCCAATCTTCAACTGAATCCCAGGCTAAACTCTTTTTTTCTTCTTGAAAGAGCTCCTAGATATATTTTGACCGAATTTCTGGCCTCTCATCTCACTTACCCAGACCACTGTATTCATCAAATTCATATCCATTGACCACATTTGTTCTCATTCACTTCTTTTGAGCCCTGCCCAATTCTTCAAATTCATATCCATTGACCACATTTGTTCTCATTCACTTCTTTTGAGCCCTGCCCAATCCTGGCCACCTCGCTGAGACCCTCAGTCTAATTTCTCTTTCGCTGTATTTTTTTTGGTACACTGTTCACCAGGGCCCTGATCAGTATAGAAGTGGGAAGTTCACAGCCCAAACTGTCAGAAAGTTGATAATGCCCACAGAGTATGCATTTATGTGCTGTGAAACATATTAGGAGGCCAAAGTGGAGAAACTGTACTGCAGAACTGCCTTGAATTTTGGCAGGGGTCATATTTTATATCATATTAAATGTAGGAAGACATTTACTGACTAGTACTAACCTAAGTCCTGCATTGAACTGATGTATTGGTTACCAGTCAAAACTTTCATATTTTAAGTAATTGAGCTTTTTCTCTACTTTCGGGATGCTGACAGGCAGTAACACAAAACTGAAGAGCTGTACTGAATGGAAGTTGAAAGGGAAAGCTAGGAGTCAAATGGTTTCAGGACTCACAGACTTTATTTAAACAATACCTAAATGTTATAGAATGAACAACAGAATAAAATCTATCAGAAGCAAAGCATAGGAATGAAGTTCAAAAAGGCAATGCGGAAGAAACATGCACACAAGTAAGCCAGTGTTAAAAGTAAATATAAATCTATTAAAAAACCTTCTGAAGAGCAATTTTCTAAAGCTCTGATGAAAGCTAATAACAAAAGCTGCCTCAAACACTTCCAAAGCAAGTAGTTTTCCAGACAGCTGTTCAGACTGATAGATGATCAATATGTGATAGATGAGCACTCAAGACACATTATCTCATGATAGCAAAGTCAAATAAATATTGAGGATGCATCCCACACTGCAGCCTTTCCTTACTGAGAGCACATCTGAAGAAATACCTCAAATTGAAGCGTCAGTAGAAAAGATTTTCAAACAAACTGATAAAGTGAATAAGACCAATCTGCAAGACCAGACAGCATTCACCCAAGAGCTCCATGGGAATCCAAAGAGGAAATTGCTGAATGGTTCTCCACGGAGCAGAGCCAGCCTGCTGTTTAAATCAGCCTGTGCCAAAAGAATGGAAGCAGTAAATGTGATGAAAAATGAAAAGGCAGTTTCCAGAGAAGGAATGAATACAGACAAGTGTGATTCTGCATGAGGCAAACTGATAAACATTCTAAAAAAGAGCATTAGACAGAGGGAAAGGTATAATGGGGAAGAGTCAAGCATTGCATCTGTAGATGGAAGTCATGTCTCACAAATCGAGTTCTTTGGGGGTGGCACTGAGGGGATGGTGATGTGAGTGATACCATTCACTTGCCTTTACAATGTGAGAAGCCATGAAAAATTTCAAGGTAAGAGCTTCTCTGGATGGTTTTCTAAAAATGAGAGCTTAGTGCTCTATGGGAATTAAAAAGGCAAAGATAAAAACTCTCGGGAAAAGACTTCAGCGCAGCATCACAAATTTTTGCACATAGCTCCAATGTGCAAATCTCACCCAGGATAGCGCAGAACTACAAAAGGCAAGAAAAGGCAACAAGACACCAGAGACGGGGAACAGTTTCCAGACAAGAAGAGCCAGAATAGGCTAAAACCTTTCATCTTGGGAGAAAAAAACAGCAGAGGGGATCTGAGAGGTCTGCAAAGTCACGAGTTGCATGGAGAAGGTGAACAGGAAATAATTGTGCATCATTTCTCAAAACTTCAAGGGCCAGACAGACACCAACTAATGAAATTATGAGACAGTAAGTTAAGAACAGAAAAAAAGGACATTTCTCTCACAAATGAGTTATGGGACTGTCATGGACACTAAAAATTACAAATTAGTACAAATGAGTTTAAAAGAGTAATGGTGGCTAGCTCCAGCAGGACTGTTAAAGCCCATAATCCAAACTCAGCCTCAGGAGATCCCTTAGCTGCTGACTGCCAGAAGCAGGAATGATGTACCACAGGTAGTAACACTGCACTCAATGTGCTTCTTCTTTTTTCTTTTTTTCTTTTTTTCAGTTTCTTAAAATCTTCCTATTTCCTAATTTCAAGATAAGTCATAGCAGCACGACTCTGGACTCCACGTCCTTGTTCACTAACATGCCTCCAAAGAAATGTGTCCCAACACGAAGTTCAAACCTAACCAGAGACAAGGTGCTACATGAAATTTTGTGGGAAAATACACTATTGATACACTCTAATAATAAATTCAGCCTTTCTGATGAATGATTAATAGAAGAAAATTATAAACTTTAGCATGATAAGACCTCTGTGAAGATGAGCCTCTCTAATTATTCTCTACCTTCTCAAAACCTTGATTTCTCCACCACAGTGGGAGCAGCCCATTGGAGATGTGGGCACATTAGCTCATGTACGTGAAGCTGTCAGTGACTCTTCCCTTTTCACCATTAAAAGCCCTTTTACACCTGGAGAATCTGACCAGAGATTTTAGAATAAATATGACTCTAATTGCACTCTCTTTACATAACCACTAAGAGTCATTGGGAATTCTTGGGAGCTTGCTGACCACAGTCAACAGCCCCCATGGAAAAATCTGGCAAACAAATGCTTGCACTGCCCTCACCCACAAAAGTAAACTTCCACCCAAAATTTAGAGGTTTTAACTAAAAGAGAGACTGCGCTGTACCTATGTTCTACTTAAGGTCAATGGTCCTTTTTCTAACATAAAAGAATATTAAGTGAAAGACTTTAATACCTTCACACCTCATCCTTTTCTGTTTTTGCTTTTTTTTTTTTTTTTCAGGGTACCTGAAACTCCAAAATAGAAAAGCCTAAAGGATGCTGAGGCACATGGGGCAACTAAGTCTGAGCTAATGTTGATCCTGGGCATCTCGTTGGTGCTGATGGGGACAGGGATCACAGCGAGGAGCAGGGCTGGGACAAGGAAGGACACATTACTGCTGCTCGCCAGGACCCACAGCAGACCAGGAACACTATAAGAACAGCCCTCTAGAGGAGTTTTGGCAGGGCTGGGACTATCCCTCATGTCCATCTCCACACACAACCCCTCTCCTGACCACAGGAACAACCTCCCAGCCTCAGACAGGTCCTAAGCAAACAAATGGGAGGATTTTTACTGTTTTTAATGATGTATGAGGTCAGATGGAGCTGAAGCCAGACCAGCTGCCAGTGCAACTGTGCATAAATCAGTGCATTGGCTCACAGATGGAGAAGAGTGGAGGATTTTGCAGGTCCTTACCCAGCTATTCAACCACCCATACAGCTCACACCCAAGCAATTTTGGAGCCAATACCACTCTCGCTGAAGGCTGTGGAGGAGCTGTCCTTGGCCTTGATGGCCTCAGGGTCACTGTTGAAGCTGCCCTAGGGTGGCTAAGCCTCTGACAAGTCACTGGAGACACATCTATTGCCCTGCCTCAGCTGGATGGAGGCACTGAGGTTTGGGCAAGGCAGTACTTCCACTGGGGCTAGGCAGAGAACTTCAGATGTTTTTAAATTTTAAACATTGTTTATCTTTAAAATTGAGGCTCTCCACCTGCAGAGTGCAGAGTGCATCCAAACTGATTTGCAAGACTGCCAAAGACCCAGTGT
This sequence comes from Origma solitaria, assembly GCA_013397895.1. Lineage (NCBI taxonomy): Eukaryota > Metazoa > Chordata > Aves > Passeriformes > Acanthizidae > Origma > Origma solitaria. Next base: position 470,477 of record VZRL01004692.1, on the reverse strand, counting down.
CTCCCACCAAGAAGTATGTTGATGTACCAGAAAGTCAGATACCTGTTGGGAATTCAGTGATAGTAGGGCTAGAGGGATCCTGTATGATTATTTATCCAGCTTTCCACGTAAATTCATACAATAACTCCTGCATCATGTTCCCAGCTTAAACTGTAACATCTGCTTTTAAAAAGTGTCCAGCTTTCATTTATACAATTCAAACAGTATAGACTCCTCTATTCTTTTATGTGTTACAATGCAAAGATCATTATGTTTGGCATAACTGCACAGCTCTTCTCACAAGCCTCATTTGTTCTGCCTCTGGGTATCATTGCACTTCTTTATGACAGACAGGAAAGCCACTGGATAGCAGCAATGTCCTCCTCGTGGAGATGGGAACAGGCAACAAAAGCACCTCACCCTTTGCTCTTTGCTGAGATAAACTGCCAAAATATATTTTTCAGACCTTGGATCACTGTTAGAGCCACGGAGAGAGGAGAGGAGAGGAGAGGAGAGGAGAGGAGAGAAGAGGAGAGGAAGAATTAAATCTCATCATTCAGGCTAAGAGAATAAAATTAAGCTGCAGACTGTCATAAGCACTTTTTTCCTCTAAATGCATATTGACTGTGTAAAGTAAAAAATATGCATTTAAAAAGAAATACAATTTTAAGTCAATGACAGATATGACTCCAATTTACACTGTGTGTGAATAATTCTCATTTCCTATCTCATTTCACTATCCTTCCTCAGTTTCATATTATCCAAGAGGACTCTCCCATAATCCTGCCCATGCACATTTTCCAAGTCTCCAAATAGCTTTAAAAAACCCACTGATGAGAGACCACCAACTTTATGGGTTCTTACAACTCCCACTGTACATTTTATGGGTATTTAGAAATGCTACAGGGTTTTCCTAATGCTGGAGAAATTTCACTTCTCTTCACTAATAACAGACATGTGTTTCAGCAGCCTTTCCTCACTTTTCGTCTCCTCGCCTGCCTATATTCTCAAATTGCTGCTTTTTAAGATGTATTTTTCATAGAACTATAAAACCAGAAACATTTTTGTCATTTTTTTCTTTTCCTTTTTTTTTT
>VZRL01004692.1:396401-464312 GCA_013397895.1 Origma solitaria | reverse complement strand
ACCGCCGGCCCCGCCGGGCAGAGCTCGGCCAGCCCGGCCCGGCTCTGCCCGCCGGGACCCGCGGGGTGCGCACGGACGGGGAGCGCCCGCGCTGCCCGGGGCCGGGGGAGGTGAAGGGCAGGAGCCGAGCGGCCGCCTGACAGGAGGGGAAGTCGGTTCAAAATGCCTGGAAGTACCAACCCTAGAACTGCGCTAACACTCAAGATAAATAAATAAGGGCTTTTAATTTGCTTGCAGTTAGAAAGTTTTGATNTCTTCCCGGAGGGACAGTGGTGTAGAGGGCGAAAAATAAAACAAACCCGAGAAATCCCTCCGAGTGAGAGCAGAGTGTGTAGAGAGGCGCTTGATCAAGCTGGGAGCTGGGGTGATGCTCCTGCACTAGGAGCACGTGTACTTGCCAGCTGTCCAGCCGCGGTGAGCTGCCCCAAAGGGATTACCGGGAATTTGGGCAGCATCGCGCTCCTCTTGACTTTGGTGCGGGGTGCCTGATCCCTCAGGGCCCTTGGGGTTTTTGCAGCAGCCTCTGAAACTTTCTATGTGCCCTGTCTCTGCTAGGGATAGCCGAGTTGAGTTGTGGTCCTCTGCCAGTTAGTTTCCTGTGATTTTTACTTTAGTGTGTGTTTGAAGTGTGCCTGGTGCTAGGCTTTCTTCTTAAGAGGACTTGAAAATCCTCATGGTCGTCTGTGAAGGAGAATAGGTATGTTCACACTGTCAGGGTGGAGCTTTTGAAAGGTAAATGAAAGGTTTTGGTCAAAATCCTTCCATCGCCTCCCCAGGATGAGGAGAGATACAGAGAAAGCCGCAAGGGTCTTATATCTTCTGCACAAGGATAAATCAGTTCCCTGTCCCCTGTACTTAGCGCTCTCTGCATGTAGGCACCGTGTAACAGCTCAGTGATAGACAAAGATGTGCCGTCACACTGTGCAAGCCCAGCTGTGCTGGCTTTTCTGCCTTTCTGTTAAATGCTGATGGGACTATTCCAGGTGTGCAGGAAGGAGGAGATGCACAGGGCTGGGAGCTGCAGATGAGTCTGATCGTGAGAGGTGCTAAGCATCAACTCCCCCAGGATGGTCCCTCCAGCCTGGTGGGAGCAGCATGCTCTGCTTTGAGGGGAGCATTCCCACATGCAGGCTTTTCCCTACCGTCTTTTGGGCATTACTAATCTGAGCCATTCCCCAAGTGTGCTTGCTTCAGGACTCGATCCTCTCTCCTGCTCTGAGGAAATCTGCTTGTTCCTATCTTCAGCATGATGCCTGCAGCCCTTCTCAATGACTGCTGTGTCCTGAGTAGCTGCACCCCAAGAGTTAATTCTTTCCCATCATCTACTTCTGCAGACAGATTTCCAGCCCCAACCTCAGGGGATGAGACCAGGGCTGTATATCAGGAGAGAATCACTTGTGAGTGTCTAAACCAGAGCATTTTTGATCACCGTGCAGCCATGGGATCTGACTGCTCCTGTTATAATCCTGGTAATCCAGTGTGTGCTGGGTGCTGTCCCGCAGTGCTGAGAGGCTGCCTCTTGTAGATGCAAACTCCAGACTTGATATATTTTGTTTCTGTAAGCTGCTTCCATATTTCGGTTGTTTGGCGACTGTGTGTAACACGCTTGGAAGTGTCAGTCTAATTCTCCATGGACAGACATCTACACCACCAAAACCGCAAGGGGAAGTAGCACTGATTTCCCAAATCACTGGCAATCTTGTTCTAGGCTGAGCCTCAAGCAGAAGTCAGGCAGGCAACAAATTAAAGCCGCACTCTTTTGGGAAATGGGCAACTCTTGAAAAGCCTCAGATTCCTGGCCTTGGCCCTGTCTCTATAAATCACTTCAGCTGTGGACTCAGCTGGGAGCCCAAAGAACCTGGAGAACAAGTTGCTGTCCTCTCTTCCCATGAAAGTCGGTCTCTAGGGTCAGCACAGGAGCATACTGGCAGGGCTGTGTTCACTCTGCGGAGAGAAAGAAATCATTCTCTGGGAAATGTTTGCCGCGAGGTTTTCCTAGCAATTTGCTGAGGGGTGGGCTGGCTGTCCCGACCATCGTTGGATGACATTTGTATTCATTTCTTGTTGGGCTGCCAGCGGCGTGCCTGGTGCCGTACGTGACATCAGGTGACAGTCAGCTTCATTGCACATACGCGTGGCGCTGGCTTGTCACTCACGTCATTCGCAGCGGTGATGGCGCAGGGGTTTCTGAGGAGCAGCTCAGATCAGAAGGCGTTGCTCTCTGTCACACCTTGGCCAGCGGGTGGGAGGCAGGGCTAGAGGATACCCCGGTGAAGGTACATGGAGCAGGGAGGCTTTCTCTTGCCCCAGGTCAGTGCCATCTTCCCACGTCCCAGAGCGCACAAAGGGCCTTCAGCCCCATGCAGGAGGTGATCTGTGCTGTCTGCGACAGGCCTCCGTTTGCTCCTTGTTCCTGGTTCCTCCGTCCCCTCCTTGTCATCACATATCAGGCTCTTAAGCAGCTGGGAGGCTTTTCCTGAGGCACTGAAACTGATACGTCCCTGCAGACAGGCAGGCGAGGATCAGGAGATTGTGCCGTGCCTGCACACAGCCGACCCTGGCCCCACACTCCTTGGGGAAGGGGTCAGGTGCTCAATGTGGAGCTGCTGGAAGCAGGAGCCTTGCTCAGCCGCTGGTACCCAACACCCACACAGGTGTCATCCCTGTCCCTGCCCTGTCTGGATGCACCAGGGTGGAGATACTCATCCTCACTGGCGCACGTGAAATAAAACCCCACTGCTTGTGGGATCAGACCCACCACGGCCACACTGCAGGGAGCCCATCCATGCCTGCTGAGGAGGAGGAGGAGGAAGGGGAAGTCATGCCTCTCCGCAGGACGCTCTCCCTGTCTCAGCAGCCCACCCGAGGGCAAGCGACTGGCACGCAGCACGCTGGACAGATGGGCTGACGGTGGCGTCCCTGCGCTCCACAGCTGTGTACATATGGCACACATGTTTTGGCTTGTGTCGACTGACTCTCCAGATGGCAGGAAGGGGTGTGGGTTCTTTTTTTTCTCCCAGTTCTTGGTGGAGGAAGAGCCAAACACAGTTGTTTCGCACAAGGAGAGGCTAACCCAGCCATGTCCCTGAGGACTGAGCTGTCCCTGGCTCGCCTCGGAGGCCAGGGCCCCCTCAGAGGTGGGAGGTAGGCGGGCAGCTGCCAGCTCTGGGAAGCTGCCTGCTGTTGGGAGAGACGTGTCATTGCCATTGTGTTCACCCCTTGGTGTCACAGCCACCAGGGACAAGGATTTCTCTCCCTCTCTCCGTATTGAGCTGCTGCCTTCCCCATACGGCCATGGCACTGAAGTGGGACTGCAAAGCAGATGCTCCTTCCCCCTGGTCTTGGTACTTGCGATCTTCAGCTATTAAGTCTGGAAGAGATTTCTCCCCCTTATCCCCCATGCATCATTTGTCCAAGCAATCCTTCCACTACCAGCAGACTCCTGAGGCAAACAGTGTAGCTCTCCTTGGAAAATACTGCGCTGCTCTGAAACACTTCGAGGTGGTGAGATTCTTCTGCTGCACTTGGCAGTCCATCTGCTGCTGCCTTTCTGGTGTCCCTCCTGGGGGCTGCTCCTGTCGCTGTGACTGGGTAGGTCCCATCTGGAGCACTGGTCTCCTGCCCTCGAATGCCCTGGCAGGTGCTGGTCAGTGGATTCTTGCCCTGCCCCAGCTGCTGCAGGACCCTCCACATGTGACGTGATAGGTTGTCGCTTCCATCATTTTCCTCTCCCTGCCACTGTGGGTGGTCAGTGAACCCAAACATCTCTGATGCAGACAGAGACAGCACTGAGTTCACAGGGACCTGGGGTCGTCTTCTCCTCCATGTGCTTGTGCTGATGGATGTTCAAATTCATGAAGCAGTGCAACCATCTGGAGGAGACAACATGTGACAACAACACTGCCTGTCCTCAAAGCAACTGTTCTGCATGCAACACAATTCTTGTTTGGTTCTTTTTGTCTGCAAATTCCTATTGGCAGCAAGAGTCTCATTCTCCAGCAAATCCCAACTGTGAAACTGAACCATTGTAACGTTTATTGCAGCATGGACTTAGCCACCAGGTTTTCTGCTGGAGGCCTTGGCCAGAAGGAGATAGTGCTCTTCACATGAGACCGCATGGACAGCCAGGATAACGAGCTCCCACCAGTACGTTGCACTCCCAGGAGCTGGGCTCGAGCTCCTCAGCTGTGCTGACAGACCCTAAGGTGGCAGCAAACTCTCCCTCGATGGATGGAGACAGCCACAGCAGCCTTCCTGATCTGGAGCCTGCCTGGGCTCGCACATCTGGTTTCTCTCTGGAGCACTGCTGTCCAGCTCCTCCTGAAGAAAGTGGTGCATCGAGCCACAGCGAGCTGGAGTCTGTGCCGGGAGCAAATGTGTCCACAGACGTTTATCTTCCCTTAAAATGTATTGACATTTTTCTAAATCTTTTCACCACTGCGTTACCAGGACATTCTGTGCCTCAGCAGCTGACAGCCTCGCTCTCTGCACTCATGTGGGTTCTGGAGATACTTTAGGGTTTTATAGGGCTTTTAGCTGCTGGAATGGAGGTTCTCCCCCACCAGCATCCTTTCACTTTTTGCTGCCGGCGTGCACATGGCTGCTGTGGCTTGTTGTTAAATCAGTGCAGAAAGGACTCTGCTCGCTCCTGTTGGGAGCGTCGTGGGACATCGGCAGCAGCAGCCTCAAGGCTGCAGGAGGAGTTTCTGTGGCTGTGGGGTCAAACTGTCTGCAGGGGTTGGAAGGGACAAGCCAGGCAGTAAATGGAGGCAGGACCTGTGGCTTGAGCAGTGCCTGAGCCGCAAACCAGCAGAGGCTGTCAGGCGAATGCGTCATTCCATAGTCGCCCTCTTTGTGTGTCATCCCAAGGGTGGCTGTGGTTTGTCACCTCTGCAGGCGGGACCCTGCATGTGACCAGTGGCGCTGACGTGTCCTTTCTGTGTGGTGGGGAGGCTCAGAGCTATCCTCGGTCACCTGCTGTCATCTCCCAGCCCTGTTCCCAGTGATTCATCCCTCTGCTATCCCACGAGCAGGAAACCCTAAGATGCTTTAAAACCCAGCTCCTGAAGACAAACCACCCATTGAGCTCTCTGGGGGTGAAGGCTGGGCAGGAAGGTTTGGAGAGATTCAGCTGGACTTCAGGAGAGCAGGAGCATCTTCCAGACACAACGTGCAGTGCTGCTGCTGAGTGTTGTCACTGAAGAGCACAGTGTTAACCGGAGCATCTCCATGGTTGCTGCCAGTCCCAAGTGACGCTGATGGATATTTAGAGCCCTTAGTGGGGTGGCCCTGTGGTTTAACAGCTAAAGAAGATGACAAAATACTGTCCCGAAGCAACACAGGAGGAAAGAAAATAAGGGAGAAGCCAGACAAAAGGACAAAAATCCTGAAAACAATGACTGTGTGTCACTAAGAACAGGGCTTTTTTGCTCCCTTGGCTGCTGTCTAGCTGATTTTATCCTTTGCTACAAATCCTGCTCCTGTCGGGAGGTATTTGCTCTGCCTGCTGCAGCCACCCTGAGTTAACCTCTGTGTTTTCTTATGGCTCCCACTGAAATTGGAGAAAAGAGTCTGCTTTTCTCCATCAAGCTTTGAATCCAGCCTCTGCTCCTTGCCTTAATCCACTGTCACATTCCTCTCTGGGCTGCACTGGGGAGGTGGGACACTTTCCAGTACCTTGCAGCAGAGCTCCCTAGGCTCTTTATTCCCAACCTGCATCTCCTTTGGTCCATGCCATGTGTATTCCCCAAGGGATATATCCTGTCCTGGTCTGGTTTGCACTGTCCCCACACCATGCAGGGATGCAAACAGAGCTGCGTGTGTGCTGTGGGAGGATTGTGCTCCTTGCAGCTGCCCCAGGCTCATGGCAGCTCCTGGGGCTCAGCAGTGACAGCGAGGGGACAACCCCATGGTGTCCAGCAGTGGCTGGTGACTCAAGAGTTGCCAAGGCCAAGCTGGGTCTGGGGGAATGCCATTGTCTCCAGTGGAGCTTGCTCTCCTATTCACCAGGGGAATTGGATCCCTCAGAGCTCAGAGGGTCATTGCTGAACTACCACCCAAAAAAGTGTTTCCCCACTATAGTGCTGGAAGGTAGCACCTTTCACAGAAAATTTTCTGTGCCCAATAGCCCTGGGATTTCACCTCTGATAACCCCCAGTAATCGTCTGTGTAGTTATTATTTTGGGAAGGGGTTCAAGGAGCCACCAATAAGGCAAGAGCTTTGCTGCAGCCCAGCAATGTGATATTTTTCAGGCATGGTAGTGAGGGGGTGTGTTGTGCACCCTGAGGATGTGCAGGAGGTTTGGGGCCGCAGAATGTCTGCGGATAGTGCAGGAGGACTGTCCAAAACGGAGCGGAGCCAGGCCTGGGGCAGCATTAACCGGACTGCCATTTGGAAGAGATTCCCGGGGTGAACTCACCCAGCACCACACCTAGGTTTTGTTTGGAGGAAGCTAATTCCTTCGCTCCAAGGAGTGAACTCATGTTTTTGCAATGTGAGCGATGGGGGAGCCAGGAGCTGGGAAGGAACCGGGAGCTGAGTTGTCTGACAGCGTGGACCCACCCAGGAGGCAAAGGCACCTCGGTCACGACTGGTGCTCCTGCCTGCTTTTGTTCTTGTTGGCATCGTTCAGCTGGGTTTGGGCCTGGGCTGGGCACTCTGCTCCCTGTGGTGGGGCAGGGGTGAAGCTTTCTTTCAAATTGCTTTGCTGGCATAGCACTGCCCCTTCCCCACCGCTGCAGTCTGGTGGCAGAGAAAGAAAAGCCTCCCCAGCTCATGGCTTGGAATCGCTGCCCATCACTGGCTGGAGCAGAGCTCTGTGGAGCATTTGACACTGTGACACCCAGAGATGGTTAAAGAAGGTGATTCTTCCCCTCTGCTCTGGTGAGACCCCACCTGCATCCAGCTCTGTGTTCCTCAGCACAGGAAAGACATGGACCTGTTGGAGCAAATCCAAAGGAGGCCACGGGGTTGACTGGGGGGGTGGCTGAGAAAGTTGTTCAGCCTGAGGAAGAGAAGGTTCTGGGAGACTTTTCCAGCTCCCTCACCCCTTCCCCTTAAATGCAGACTACAAGAAAAATGGGGAGAAAGTTTTTCTATTTTTCTTCTAGTCCTAACTGTTTAGTGGACCCTGTTGCCACAGGACAAGACAGAATGGTTGTAAACTAAAAGAGGTTTAGGCTAGATAGAAGGAAGAAAGGTTTTACAATGAGGCTTGTAAAACACTGGCACAGGTTGCCCAGAGAGGTGATATATATCCCATCCTCAGAAACATTCAAGGTCAGGCTAGACAGGTCTCTGAGCAACCTGATCTAGTTAAAGATGTCCCTGCACACTGCAGGGGGTTGGACTGGGTGACCTTTAAAGGTCCTTTTCAACTCAAACTGTTGTGTGATTCTCTGGGGCCCTTCTCCAGAAGCAATCCCCTGATGGCCATGCCATATATCCACAGAGCAGGACCTGGTCTTGCTGGGCGCAAACCCACACAGTGCTGCCCCAAAGGTCCAGGTCGGTGCACTGAGCACAGAGGAGCCACCAGTGGAAGCTGTTTGCTGCTGGGCTGTGGGCAGCAGGAGGGGTGTTTGGGAAGCAGGTCTGAAGGGATCTGGCAGGTTTGAAAGGATGTCCCAGGAATGCTTGCAGGCTTTTCCATCATACAGCTGTGTAAGTCATCATTGTCCCACCTGGGATATTGGAAGGACTCAGGGCCTGTAGTTTTGAGAACAAGGTAGGGAAGCCAAATCTCTTTGCTGGTGAACCTGAACGCACCAACCAGGTCATCAAAGGAGTCCTGCAAGAAGAAGAAGGACACAAATGTGTTCACTTTACCCCCAAGAGCTGAGTGGAAAGAAGAGGGCTGGCTCCAAACCCTTCCCAAAAACTCTCCATAATGTAACATATCTCGAAAACAGGTGATGATCTTCAGCTTGTTAAGGATCTTAACTCACAGAATCACAGAATGGTCTGGGTTGGAAGGGACCTTAAAGCCCATCTCATTCCAGCCCCACTGCAATGGGCAGGGACACCTTCCACTAGCCCAGGTTACTTGAAGTCACATCCAACTTGGCCTCAGGATGAGGCATCCCTCCAGGGGTAAGGCATCAGTAGCTCTACAGATGCCAGCCCTGGAGATAATTTGGGATCATGAAAAAGGGGCTTTCCCTGTGTTCAGGGCCGACAAGAAAGGGACACTGTCAATTCCTCTGCCCCACCCTGCCACTGTTCCCCCAAGGTGTCTTAACCCCAGGAAATGTCTGACTCACCCTGGGCTAGAAAGGGATGTACAAAAGCCAGAACTATTAAGTACTGGACATTTATATGAACCTCTGGAAATATTTTTGGCAGGAGGCGCAGCACAAACAATGAGACAGCGCTGCTGGGCTGCGTGTTGGGATGCAGGGAAGAGGCAGCCAAATGTTTTCCTGAGGGAGAGGGGCAAGGGGGGGCTGATGTGTTTTAACTCCCAGCATAAAAATAAACCAGATGAATTAGCAGACAGGTAGATTCAGCAGCTTATTATGGCATGTTGAGGGACTAGCTGTCAGGAGGGTTTGGCTTATGCAGCATCACAAACACGGGTGTTTTTCTGCCTTAGAGCTGCCCTTCTTCCCTGCTGTGCTCAGGGGACCCAATTCTGCCCTGTGTGTCCTTCCTGTGGAGGGGACCTGTGCAGGTCTGCGGTCCTAAATCACATTTTGAGCACAGTAAAAGAGAGGTCTGGACCCCCAGCTCTCAACAGCCTTTTTATTCCAGTATTTCCATGCTGTGTGAAAGCAGACTTGGTTTTACAGATGTTATCTGTGCAGGTCCAGAGGGTGTTTATGGAAATGGTATCTTATTGATAAGGACAGAGCTACCCAGCCAGAAGCTCGGTGATGTGAACTGGCTTAATGCTCCTAAAATCCAAAGGATGCTCCCTGCAGACCCATCACGGTGACCATACCCTGCACCCTCACATGGAAGGGTGGTAGCTGTACCCTCTCCCCATCTCTAGCTGCTCCCCAGCCTCATCCTGCCGCCTTCTCTCCTGCGCTGTGTCAGAATCAGCTCCCAGCCCGTGTCTTGGGTGGGTGACAGTGACGCTCAGGGGAGCTGCAGCAGATCCCTGCCTTCCTCGAGCAGCCTGGCTGCAGGTCACGTGCACGGCAGGCTTCCCACGGACTTCAAAGGGAGCATCTCTGCTTTTCCAAGGGCGCTGCCTCTGAGTCTTAGACGTCAAGGATAGAAAAGACCTGTTAGGTCACATCCCGTTCTATCTTCCTGCCAAAGAAGGGCTCTTCTGCACAGGAATATGTCCCAGGAGTGTTCATCTTGCCTTGCTTCAACTCCTGCCAGCCTGGGGATCACTGATAAGACCCATGAGACTCTGCAGAGCCCTTTGCAGACACAACTTACAAACATCTCTGGTTCCTGCTGGTCCCAGCTCACTCTGTGCTGATCTCCCAAAGCCGAGGATGGTGCCAGTGTCTTTGCCTTTCGAGCAGACAGCTGCATTCCTTAGGATTGGTGTGAAATTTCAGTTGTGGTTCCTTCCTAATTCCTTTTAATCATTGCAAATATTGCAGGCAAGATGGTGAGCTGTGCTGCTGCTCGGCAGAGACCAGTGAGGTCAGATAAGGGAAATATTTTCATTAACTGCACAGGAACTTGAGCCTGGTTCTCCCTGACTCTGGGTGGACCTGCTCAGCTCACAGCTGCCCCACTAGAGCACTGAGGTCTCTTTGGTTCAGGCATGAGGAGCAAGGAGGTGACAGAAGGAAAGGGTTTGGTCCTTGCCAGGAGCATGGCAGATACCTGCTCACATTACTGCCTGCCAAAGATCTGTGTGCTGGAGACTCTGGGGGAGCTGGGAGGGTTGCACCTGCAGGGCCACACCAGCCTCAGGCGTTTTTCCCATCTCTAAAACACTCTCTCTGTTTTAAATTGGATTTTGAAGACTGTTTGGCATCCAGGTGTGTCATTGACACCCTTTACTCCAATTTGTGCGAATCTGTCCCCTCTTTCCTGTTGACTTTATGTTAAAGAAGAGATAATACCAAAGTTACACACACACACTTGTGGAAGTTTTGACTCTGGATCTGAACTAAGTGGCTCATTCCTCTCTTAATTTCCCATGTTTAATTCAAAAGGAAACATTAAAATGGCAGGAGCTGAGCCAAGACAGGGAGGGTTCCTATGAAATAGTTTTTCTAACACTGTTACCATAGCAAAAAACCTCTTATCTCTTAATGTTGGTGCCCCGCACCCATCACGGCACTATCTGAGCTGCTCAAGGTGAATGTCTTCGCATGGACATGCGGGGCAGCTCCAGCTTGGACTCTGCTGCAGTAGTGTGGGAAAACTGTTGTGTAATCCCAGTTGAGGGTTTTGTCAGCTGTGTTAGCACTGAGATCTTCCTTGCCATTTGTAGCAAACATGTCCTACAAAACAGTTTGGGGTTTGTTTTGTTTCTTTTTTTTCTTTTTTTTTTTCTTTAAAAAAAAAAGGCCCAAAACACAAAAGAAGGAGCAAAACAGATGAGGAAAAGAGACATTAGCCTGCCTTCTTGTGTTGTAACTGGACAGCGTCTGTGCATCAGCCTCAAGGATTTCATGGTCTATTTTCCTTCCACTCGATTTAACTTCCTTCTTGCTCTAATTCTGAAATTACTCCCACATTTCACTGAATCCTTCCATTTTAGTTTCCATCTTGCTTTGTTCTTTCCTGATGCTGTTTGATCTGGGGTCTCTGCTGTTTTTGTTGCATTGGCGTCGAAAGAGATTTGGGTGTTTCTGCTGCCCAAAGCTCTTGCTTTCAAAATAACTCAGCTCATTGCATCTGGGGACCAGGTACCGAGGGCAGGGACATTGCTGGGTGCATAATGCCAGCAAAAAAAGTGAAGGCAGGGATTTAGAGAGAGATTTTGTCAGACAAAAAGGAGCTCTTACACAGATTCTCTGCGATGTCCCTGCTCATTGCAGGGGGAATGTGGACTAGGTGACCTTTAAAGATCCCTCCCAACCCAAACTACTCTATGATTCCCTGTCTTTTCAGAGGTTATCAGTGTGTATTTTAAAAAGGCCATTTGAGGCTTTTTGGCTGGTTTCTGGACAGGCTGGGTACTGATGGGCACCTCAGCTGTATCACACCTCCAATCCTGTGTTTAGTTTGGGGTCCCTCTCTACAAAAACGACAGTGGGGAGTTGGAGGATGTCCAGGGAAGGGCACCAGGTCTGGGGAGGGATCTGGAGCACAAGTGTGATGAGGAGCAGCTGAGGGAGCTGGGAAAGGGCTCAGCCTGAGAACAGGAGGCTTGGGGGGACCTCCTCACTCTCTACAACTCCCTGTCAGGAGAGTGTAGCCAGGTCTCTTCTCCCAGGTAACAAGTGATAGGACAAGAGGAAATGGCCTCAGGTTGTGCCAGGGGAGGTTTCAGATGGATATTAGAAAAACATCTTCACTGAAAGGGTGATCAAACACAGAACAGGCTGCCCAAGGAAGTGGTGGAGTCACCAGCCCTGGAAGTGTTCAGAAAATGCTTGGATGGGGTGCCTGGGGACATGGTTTAGTGGTGGCCTTGGCAGCGCTGGGTTAATGGTTGCAGTCCATGTCCTCAGGGGTGTTTTCCAGCCTCAAGGATTCTGTGTGTCGAACAAGGCATGGCCCATAGGGTCAACAGCACTAAAATGCTTGTGCTCATGGATGAGGGTGATCCAGGCAATTTGTCTGGATGTTCATAAACGCTATGGCAGAGGTCTTCCCTGGGAAAGAAGAAACTGGGCAGCTTGGATGGGAGCATGGATTAGTGATTGGTGTACAGGCAGGGAATGGTGGGTAGGGAAAAAGGACCAATTCCTGCAGGAGGGACATCACAGATGGACAAACCAGGGCTGGACTCTGAGATTAGCTGTTTTGAACAGAGAATTTCACTTCCCACCACCTGAAATTGTGACTGTGTGACCTGTGCTGAGCCTTACAACTCTGAGTGATTAGGTTATAATATGGCAGATGAAATAAATATGACACAGATAAAGTGAAGTGATACGTATGGGGAAAACCATACCAGAGTACACATATGAAGTGATAGACCCCTGAGCTGACCATTATCTCAGAGAAAAGAGACCTCAGGGTTTCTGCAGATGGATCAAGGGAAATCTCAGGTCAGTGTCTGGCAGCAGTCAAATCAAATCAGGAGTTAGGAAGAAAGGAACATTAAACAAAACAGAGAACATAAACATCTGTTAGATATATGCACCCACATGAATATTGTGTGTTGTTCTGATCATCTCAGCTCCAAAGGGACTAGGAGAGGTTCAGGAAAGAGCAGCAAGGGTCATCAAAGATATGGGATGGCTTCCATAGAACTGTCTGCTGAGGAGGATTAATCTTTTTCTTTTGGAAAAGAGGCTAAAGAGATGATGATGAACTAAAAACATATGTCACAGAGGACGTGAATAAAAATCTGTTGTCCTCTCTTCTAATACAGGAACTGGGGTATCTCAAGGGAAGACAGTAGGAGCCAAGTTCAAAACAAGCAAAAAGAGAAAAAATTTATATAGACCGGGAGAACACTTTGCAAAAGGATGTGTGGGTGCTCCAAATCAACAGGGGTTCAGCTTACCGGAACAAATTCATGGACAGAAAAGATCTATCATGGGTTGCTAAATACGGGGATGGCACAGCTGAGGTCATGGAGGTGACAGTAGTTGGAACCTGGCAGAACACTTGAGGAAATCCTATATATGCCTGAGCTGTTCTGCTCCTCCCTTGGCATCTGTCTGTGGCTGCTGTGGGGTTTGTGAAGGGGCTGAACCTGTCTTACCTCCAGTAAAGTCAGGGATAGCATTCTGGGGATGATCCCATCTTTGAGTCCCTGCAGAGGAGAGAGAAGCTGAGGCATGAGCACAGCAAGAGGCGTTAAAAAATCTCCAGCCCTAAGCTGAGTGTGACACCCTAGAGGGGTGTGGAGGATGGACACTGGTACAGAGGCAGGTGGTAGAGGAACATCGAGGCATTCCAATGATTGATGTGCTATGAAAACCTAGACTGACAGGTGGTCAGACAACCTGAGGGGCTCGGATGGATTTCAGATGAACGCACAGCTTCAGTTTCCCGTAGGCGATAGACTCTTGTGCGTTAAAGGCTGAGTGACCTCCAGCAGTTTTTCAGAACTAGGAAATGGGGTCCCAAGCCTGTCGAACTCAGAAGACCTCTCTTTAAGCTGGGCACAGTAGCGTTGTGTGCCTAAAATCAAGTGTAGGTGTAGTGATTTGTGGGATTATGATTGCAAAGCAACCCACCCATCTGCAGCAGGAACCATGTACTGCTCAGTTATTGAGACACATTCTGTTTAGTTTGAACTGTTGGAATGTTTAACACTACATTAGAAATCTTTAAGGGGGAGGAAACGAATTGCATAAGATACATCCATCTCCCTGAAACATCTCCCTTGGTCTGTTTTGGGGGCTGAGGTACCATGGTGGAGTGTTTAAGCTAGTATGAATTACTGCCTCCAGGTCTTGCTCCTCAACATCGTGTTTTTGCATGGGCTGAAAGTCACAATTCATATTGTTTGAGCACAAAACCACCAAGTTGTGATATAGTTGCCCATACTTCCTAATTGCCTTACTCTGCCAGACCTGTGATGACATGGGAGCTACTTGTGGGGAGTAAGTTACTCAAGACGAGGCATGGGGCTGCAGCTTTCTGAGAAACAGGGCCTCCAAGAAGTGAAGTGAGCAGCAGGCAGATGTCCCGGGCTATATCCTGCCATCACATTTTAAGCAGAACTGCCCCGCTGAAATCAAGAGGCTTCGTGCTGCTCTCATCCCCATGGAGATCAGCGGGGGAGTTCTTCTTAAAAACCTGTTGGGACCATATGGCATTTTATCACTAGAGTTTCTATTTATGTTAAAACTGCTAAGAAAATAACTCACAGTTTTTTTGTCATGCTTCGTGCAGGATATTTTGTTTATCTGGCCTAATTTTTAATTATTTCTTTTTCCCTGTTACCCTTTCTAGGTTCCCTGCTATTCTTATGGTCAAAAGTTGTCCAAACTGGCCATCTTGAGAATAGCCTGTAACTATATCCTTTCCCTGGCCAGACTAGCAGACCTGGATTACAGTGCTGACCACAGTAACATGAGCTTCTCTGAATGCGTGGAGCAGTGCACTAGGACCTTACAAGCAGAAGGAAGATCTAAAAAAAGGAAGGTATGTTACAGCCTCTCCCCCACCTCACCCCCTAAATAATGGTAAAAGTTACAAAAGGGAGGGAAAAAGAGGGGGGAAAAAAGATCTATAGTGGTTTCTTTCCTTTCTGAACCTTGTGAAATTTTCCTGATTTTTTTATCCCTTGCCTTTCTCTCTCTCTCTCTTTTTCTCCTCCATCCATCTGATCTTGTAATAACCACATTCCTCCCTAATCAAAAGCTTTTCTCTCCTCCCCGTCCTCCGCGCCAGGCTCTTCCCCTTGTTAGTCGCCCATCGTGTGTTTCAACACGAGCGTGATCCTATTAAGAGTCATCTTGGGACTGTTACTTGTTAAACCAAACCAACCTTGAGTCGCCTTTTGGGAGCCTGTAAAACACTGTCGCCCGCCTGTGTTTTCTGTTTTGTTTAATCTAACACTTATCTCTGAGAAAAATCACCCGACAACAAAAAAAAGGTAGCTAATGGAGACATTGTATGTATAAACACATTAGGAAGATGTATGACCTGAAGGACATGTGGGTATCTTGAGGAAACAACGTTAAATCTAATTATGCCTTGCATTCCTTTAGGTTACTTAACACTGAACCAATTAGGTGAAATCATCGTCAAGCGGCGGGAGGAGGAAGCAGAGCGTTCTGCCAGTTTTCCTCTCAGAGAGTGACATGGGTGAATTAAAGGAGTGATTGATGTCTTTGTTCAGGCTTTTATGACAAAAAGAGTTTTGTAAACTTGAATTGAACTTCCCCCTGCTCTCTGAGCTTGCTTGTCAGGCGGGATAATAAATCAGCAGGATTTTAATGGATGAATGGGCAGCTAAGCTGGGGAGCAGGCTCCTTCCCCAGTGTTGTTAAGATCTGCCTCTCATTCGGGCAGGTTTCCTCACTTTTCCTCCTCTTTAGCCCAACAAGTCATCCTGCAGCAATTCAGTTTATAAATAAACACAATAGCACACTCCCTGGTGCTTCCTCTGGCTGTCACAGGCTGTATTTATGCCCCCGGAGCAGCAGTGCCAGGCGGGGATGTGGCACCGCTCACCCACAGCTGACAGCACTGCCCGGGACTGGGAGAGCTCCTGGGCACAGCCCGAAATTGGGGATTCACTGTGGGGACTGGGAGAGCTCCTGGGCACAGCCCGAAATTGGGGATTCACTGGGGGGTCTGTGGGTGTGGTGTCCCAGGGACACTGAAGTGATGCTGCCAACCCCAGGGCAAGGTGAGAGTTGGTTCCTGTGTCTCCTCTCCAAGTTAAGATGGGGGAGAAGAAAAGCAGAGTTTTTGAGGCTTCGGCAGATTGCTAGTCGGGTCTTGGGTGTCCTCTCCAGGTCAAGATGGAGGAGAAGAAGGGGATGAGCATCCTTTGTGAGGCTTTAGCAGATTTCTAGTTAGGTCTTGAGTCCCCTCCCAAAATCAAAATGGAGGGAAAGAAGAGAATGAGCATCCTCCATGGGGCTTCAGCAGATTTCTGGGCTGCTGTTCAGGCTTTGGGTGCCCAATGGGCTGAGTCCCATTGTCGTGGCTGACATAAACCAATGCAGGTTTAAAGACAGAAAACAGGGAGCCAGATTTTAAATGGCTCCAAATCCCAGGGTGTTCACATCTGAGGGTTAGGGCTGGGCCTATCCCTAATTACAAAAATTAATTAAGAATTAAAAGCCTTCCATTTATGGTGTTACTCTCTATAAAGTTCTCTCCAGAGCGGACGCCTGGAGAAAAGCCCCGAGCCCATCGAGGGGGCCTGAACAATGGAACTCTCACAGGGCACCTCCCAACCCAAAGAAATGGTGTCACCAGGAGAAAATCTGCCTTTCCTCCACATTCTTGAAGGACATCCACCCTAGCCCTTCTCCCTTCTCCCTTCTCTTTTCTTCTCTGAAAAGAAAGCCAGGCTTTGTACCTGAGGTGGGGTCTTAATCCCTGCTCTGCCTTGCTTTTCTTGCTGGAAATTATAGCACATTGCATTTCTGCTGCAAGTTTAGGGCAGCCCTAGAGCGCACAGATTCCCTCGTGGATGACAAGTTTTATTTCCAGCAGTGTTTGCTCAGGTGATGGCAAGAGCACCTTCAGCTGCTGATGAAGCCAAAACCAGCAGGTACCACTAAGTAACTCTGGTAATTCACAATAGGTAGAAGTGAGGATGCAAAGCCTGGTTTGGGAGGACTCATCTCGCTGTCTCTCCTTGAGCCAAGAAAATCATGAGCACAAGGGAGGAAAAGGCTGTTGTCAGAGGGAAATTACAGATCCGGGATGGCTGTGCAGCGACGATCCAAGCTCTGGATGTCAGGTGGTGTGAAGGGATGTCTCTCCTGGGGGGTCTCACACGGGCGGCTGGATGAGGATACAATGGCTTGGCCCAAAATCGCCGCGCCCTCGTTAATGTTGAAATCGGCACGTTTTTGTAAGCTCTGTGTGTTTTTAATCAGGTCTCTGAAACCGCTGCTCACTGAGCAGTTCCTCTGAATTATCGACTTTGGGGTGGTTGTTATTTTGTTTTTTTTTTTTGAGTTTCCTTTTATATTCTCTCTTAAAAAAATCATAGCAGTCCTGAGCACAGACCTCTGCTCCTTGAGCTCCATGTTAGGTCCACAACACCCTTATCTCCTGTCATCTCCATTTTATTGTGTGTCTGCCTCTCTCAGCTCTCTGGTTGCGATGTGCAGTGGCACCGTGAGCTTTTCACACAAAAAAGTAGCTGGTTGGAGTTTGTTTTGGCAGGCAGGGACTCCAGATGTTGCATTTGCTGGATTGTGCATTGCCTTTTGCTTTGTTTTTGGGGGCGAATTATCCTGTGTCCCTAACGTTAGGTTGCTGTTCAGATTTTACTGTTGCAATAGGAAATTTACTGAGTGCTTTTACCCCCCCTTTCTACTCCCATTTTGTTAGTTAGAAAAGTTGGCTTTAGCTTTTCAAAGTTGACTAGGAAAAAAAAAATCCCTTTCCCTATCCTAACTGCAGTTATAAGGTGATTTTAGTTCTTGCAATTGAAAGTTGACCAAGGGTGTTAGGTGATGGGAAATCTCATTTATAAGCAACAAAGGAGGCTTCAGATGCCTTTTCTTAAAAAAAAACAAAAAAAAGCTGACTGTGGGGGAGTGGTGGTGGTGAATTCTGATTATAGTTTTCATTCTTTAAAGCTGCCTTTTGCTTGGTTATACAAATGATCTGGACTAAGCCTTGTCCTTAACCGTGCACCCAAGAGTTGCACCACATTGGAGATGTGGGTTGCGACACTCTCAGCAGAGCCCCAGGTCCTGCTAGGGCCACATTGATGTCCTGGAAAAAGGGGAAAAAAGTCCATAAAAAAAACTGCCTTCAGCTCTGGTCAGGAGCTTTCTCCAGCTGCACAGAGGATGCCCCAGCAAAAGAAAGGGGAGTCCAAGTTTCTTACCCCCAATGTGCCCTGTTTCTGCGTGCCACATCATCTAGAGGTCGTCTGAAAGCCTCACATGGGTTCTGTAGTGTTTGGGGTCAGGCTTGCTGATCCCACAGTCTTTTCCCAGCCTTTCCCCCCACAGGGCTGAATTCTGGTGCCCTGTAGTAAAGCAGGGTTGTGGGTCGGGTCAGGATAGGGCTGTAGGGTGCACGGCTGGGGGCTCTCCCTGGAGCCTGCCATTTGTGGGGTGCAGAGCTGTGCATCACAGCCCCCAGACCCCCCAGCCCTGCAGGATCTGACCCCACTGCTGTGGGGCAGACCTCACTTCCCCTGCAAAGCAGTACAACCACAGCCCTTCGGTCTACACAGGAAGATCCAACCATGGACAAACACCCTGCTCAGCACACCCAGCACCCAAAACCCCAAACCCCCACGGCAAGGTTTGCTTTCTCCCCCTTCCCCTTCCCCTCTTTGCTTTCGCTTAGCCCCCGTGCTAGGCAGCAACATCGCCACGGCCATGGGAGCTCAGCCGGAGCGGGGAGGGATGGGTGAGGGATTTCTTTTTTTCATTCTGCTTCATCCTCCCCCCGTGCCGGCTCTTCTGGCAGTCGCAGACTCCAGATGTTCGGAGCGCGAGCTGGGAAGTCCTGCTGGCGCCACTTGGGGCAGAGGGCAGGGGAAAGGCACGCGAGCTGGAACCCGGAGTACTCAGTCACTGCAGGACTTGGCGCATTCCCCAGCTCGCTGCTGGCACATTCCCCAGCTCTCTCCTGGCCATCTGTTCCAAAAAAACACTTTCAGAACCTCATCATCACTCAGGATACAACACTGCGAGCAGCTGTTAGCGAGGCAGAAGGGGAAAAAAAAATAAAAAAGAGAAACACACACACACACATTGAAAAAAAAAAAAAACCAAAACCATGCGAAAGGTCTCTTTGTGAGAGAGGAAACTGGGTTATGAATAACAGGCGAGCAGTTGGAGCTCAATAAAAGTTTTCGGCTGGAATTTAGTTTCTTGTTTTTGTGCCTGTGTGTGTGGATGAGCACAGACGCAAGGAATTAAAAATTAAAAATACACTTTATATACATCTTTTCTCAGATAATTAAATGATATAGAAACATATATGGAATGAAAAGCTTCTATGTTTGTTGCAGCCTGCTGCACTAAGAGGGCTGACATTATGCTTGTAATTATTGCATTATATAAAATAGTTATTGTGGTGTTGTGCCATGCCTTGATGCCCCCTCATTGCTGCTTTGCTAAAAGCAGAGCTCCTGCTGTAGGTAACACTTATTCCCACAAAAAAAAATTGAAAGGAAGGCATTCTGCAGGCATATTTACTTGCAGGAGTGAGCAAGTTAAGGGTTTTTATTATAAAACAGACATGGTAGTGGCAGGCTTGATTTGTACAGCGCTGAAACCATTTGCTTGGAGCATATTTTTTTGATAACACTGTATCACGACTCATGATTTATTTAGACAAAGCCCTGAGATAAAGCCACAGCTCCCACCCCCTGGTTTGTGGGGATGATCCTGGCTGCAGGGTCTTGCTGTTATCGATCATCTGATATTGATTATCAGAACCATTCAGAGCCAGCACAGTAAAACCTTGATGATCTGCATGGCATTTCTTCCTCGTGGCTTCCCATCCTGTGTGGGGAGGAGGGGGGTCTCATAATGAGATTCGACCTCCCTTTCCCTGCAGTTTGACTTCAGCAGAGGTTCCTCTTTAAAAATAGCTTCATTTCCCTGCTAGGACTTGCCGGCGAGAGCGGGCAGCCAGCCAGTCTGCTTCCCCACGGCCGCCAGCTCCGCGGGCTCCGGGGAGGAGCTGGACCACAGCAGAGCAGCGACTGCTCCGAGCCATCTGTCCATCTGTCCATCTGCCATGGGACAGCATCCCTAGGGGGACGGAGGGGTCTGCCTGGCCATGAGTTATCCCTGCTGCATGCTGGCTGAAGGGTTACCCACCCAGGGACCTGCTTCAAAACAAGGTGGTGAGAGGGTGGTGAGAGTCATTTGCTTGGCACTTGCTTTTTGTATGTCCCTGCAGCCCAAAACAGCCACTGCAGGTGGGGCACGCATGCTGAGGCTCATGACAAGTTCACTAGCAAGATCCAAGACCCAACTCCAGACAGGGAGGCAGCAGCAGCTTCCCCAAGGGCATCCCCAAGGGCACTGCATGCCCTTTGTTGGCCCATTGGGGTGTTGAGCATCTGTACCCCAAAGAGCAAGGCCCCAAGCTTTTCCTTGCAAAAGGATGTGATGTGGGACTTCCCTGTTGCTCGACCACACCCCAAAAGTCCCTTTGCCTTAAGGGGTGTTGGAGCAGTCACATCGCAGCACACAAAGCCTGGGGCCAGGGATTTGCTCCCATGGTGGGAGCAGGATCCCAGCGAAGGGTCCATCCCCTTTGTAGCAAGGGTGTTACCAAGAATAGGGTAAGATCCACCCCATGGATATTGGGTAACTACAGCAGAAGGAAAATGTGAGTAGAAGAGACAGGAGAAGCCCTGGAACAAAGGCTGACTCAATTCCAGAAGTGCTTTGATTTATAGAGATTGAAATGCTCCGGGATGCTGCAAACCCACCAAGGTCATTGGGCCAGTTATCAAATTCAAGAGCCATGGGAGTTCTGATGTTATTAGTTTAAAGCAGACCCAGGCTAATAAATCTGTCTTCAGAGCTCCTGGCTGGAGTGGAAAAGGGTGGAGGGGGAAAGAAAGGAGCCTGTTCCCACCAAACATAGCCCGTGGCCAGTGTTGGGCAGCGCCTGGGGACCGATCGAGTGGTGCCAGTGAGGTGTGCTGAGCATCTCCATCGCGTTGCAGAGGGATCTCTGCGTTCCCCTTTCCGGTTCCTCTGTCTGGAAGGTACAGCATGAATTCCCTTACCTGCCCTTGCCTGGTTTGTACACATTCCCTCTTGCCCCCCATGGGTGATCTTCTCCAATTGCAGAGACTTCAGAGCGGAGACTGACCCTGAGATTCCTCTTCCTGAAGCTGTCCTGCTTCCCAAAACCCACCAATGCTTTTGAGCTCTCTGCTGTCTTTTAACATTAATGAGAGTGGTCATTGCTTCCCTTCTTTTACATTTTCTCTCTATAGTTAAACATGGGATAAATTAAACAACCAACTTTTCTATTACAGGTAATTAATATATATTACTTTTTGTTGGAGGTTCCCAACAAAAACATTGGCAATACACAAGGCTGTTTGTCATTCCCCCACCTAACCCTCATTTATTCAAAATCCCAAATAAGGCCTTGAATTAGGGCAATAGTTTCTACATCTTCTCTGAGCAGCACTAGGTAGGATTGTCCAGAGACAACTCCAGGAATCTGGAATCCAGCATTTTTTGCATGGAGGGTGACCTGGGTGCTTTCAGTGAAATGTTCTTATCAAAAGAAATCTTAATGGTCCTGGGGCAGTCCTGTGCTTCCCCAGGTCTGCACTTGACAGGAGCAGATGATAAGGTGGATTTTTAAGTTCCCTTGTCACTTAGCCTGGCATGGATGATCAGCTGTAATGGCTCACAGCAGCTGCCCTGGTGATAGTCATAACTAAAATAAATACCAGGATGTTGCTAGTATTTTGTACCTTAATGTTTTAATATCCAGTGATGGAAAGGGAGAGGCAGTACATAGACAAAACAGACCGGGGAAAAAAGTGTTTTTCAGGCCAGGTTTTAAGGGGTTTGACCTTGTTGAGACTGACAGAAAGATGGCTGACCTATCCAAGGAATTGGTGACCATGTCCAAAGAACCTTCAGAGGCCGTACTGCACCCTGAAAGGTTCTTAAATCCACTGGCAAAAAGCAAAAACCGGTGGTAGCACTAGCTAAATGTGATCTCATTTCCAAGTTTCTAATTCCTAAGTTATTTAAAGGAGGATTTGGGAGCCCATGTGATGAAGGCAGTTTGAACAACAGAGATGTGATCTCATGAAATCCTCAGGCCTTGAGGATTTTCCTCTGTTTTGAACTATGCTAACAATTGTTTGTGGGATATTCGTGGGGCTTATTTTAATGCTAAGGTTGGTTTAGATGAGATTTTCCTTGTCTGAAGCTGCCATGGTTTGGAGTTGACCATTTTCCTATGGACCTGTCCATAATATTCTGCAGCCCAGTGCAATTGGCCAAGTAATCTGCCATGGCAGGGGATATACAGGCACATGGGACAGGTTGCAGTCCCACAGGCTGAGCAGCCATGCCTGCAGAAAACTCAGTACAACAACTAAAATACAGAAGTAAAGCCCATCTCCTGCGTAAACCCATCTAGTTGCAATTCCTTTGCTTTCTGAGATCAGCTCCTGAACTGAAAATAGCAGGTATTTGCCATCACTTCTAATTTTTTATTTTCTGGCGGCGAGAGTTGGACCCAACACCAAATTACTGTGTTGTTTTTCCTCCCCAAGCCTTCCTCTTCCTGTCTGCCACTCCCTCCCCTCTGTGCGGGCCCTGGCCACCACTGTGGCACCTACAGATGGTTCCTGTGTGAGCCCAACTCTTAAAAATTGCAGATCCGTGGCCAGCAGTCCCCAAGGATGCTCCCGTGTGCGTCAGCGACGGTCCATGCAAGGAGCCGCGGGGACACCATGTGTTCACTGTTCTCATGGTGCATCTTTCTTTTTCCAGGAGTAATAACCAGGAAGGGAGGATTCAGAAGAGCTTCCAGCCAGAGTTACATCTGGTCTTGGCAAAGGTTGCACGATCCAGATGAAGACTGAAAGCAGCTTTTTTGCAGAAGCCCCTTTTGGAGATGACGATTGGCCAAGGAACTTTCTTAATCTCTGGAACAGAAAGGATAAAAGGAAAAGAGAAAACAAAAGGACAGGGATGCTTCTTATTGTTAAGCCAGCCACCTTTTAGTACGTGCAATTTATTTAGCACTTTTCCCTTTGCTTAACTGGGAAATGTTACCCTCTCAGCTCATGTGTACAGTAATTTTTGTTGTTGTTGTTGTTGCTGTTGTGCCAAAGATTTGATGGAGCTTCTACACTGTGTCTTATTTTTGCCTTAATGTTAAATCTTTGAGCCAAAGAAAAGTCAGAGGTGCCATTCAGATCGTGGCAAGCAGGCCAGCCAGCTGTCGGGTGACAAAGCCCAATTTCTGTACCCTTCTGTGAGTTACCACTTATTTCTTCAGCCTGCACTTCCCTGCCTGCAGCCCTGGAGCCAGCATTTGGTGTGGGCAAGAGCTGGGACAGCACCAAACCATGCTTCGGCGTTCGGGTTTGCTTCTTACTTTGAGCTACTCCGTAGTTCTGCCTTTTGGGCAATTTCCTGATGTTCCAGCCTGTGCGACACATCCGCAGGGTAGAAATACTGACACGAAGTGAGAGCTGAAACAGGAGCTATGAATTTATTTTTTTTTTTTAATAAAGAAATAAAATTAAGCAAGCAAAAGCAAAGTGCCATATAAAGCAAAGAGAAAAAAGAAATGGTAAGAAAGTCCAGCCAGGCAGAAAGAAATGCAGCAAAATGATTCAGTCGGCGTTTCAGGTTTGTGAAGTCGTTTCTTCCGTGGGGCTTTTCAAGTGGTCGGAAACCCGTGTAATGCAAAAGCATTTGAATCCTATACTGTACCTTTCACTTCAAATTGAAGTAAAAAAAAAAAAAAGAGAAGAGATGGAGAAACATTTGCTTGGAGTAAGCAGACTTTATAGGTAATGCAGTTCATATGCAGGACATCTGCTAATGATGGAGGGACAGAGCTCAAGTAAAAAAATATGGGTTTCCAAACCAAGACAATTAACGTGTTTTGTTAATCTCAGGGGGAAATGTTATTTGTGAGGCCAGATTCCCATCCTGGCTGCTTCAGTGTGAATCAGGTTCCCGTGTGTCTGACTTACTCCACATGGATCTGGCTGGGCATCGCCAGGCACTGGGGCGGGCGAGGGGCTGGGGCAGGCAGGAATCATTGGGCAGGAGAGGGAATAGTCTCTGTTTCACTGGCATGAATACACAAAACTTGAACTCCTCAGTGCCTGCCTGTTTATTTCCCGAGCTGAGCAATTGGCCGGCGAGCCCCGAGCTGGGGAGCTGCTGTGCAAAACCTGAGCTCGCCCGAGCAGGGTCTCAGTCTGGGGTGCCAGGCTGCTCAGTGCCAGGGCCCCTGGCTCCCCGAGAGCTCGAGATGTCCTCTGCCAGATTTCTGGGACACATGGGACAGCTGTGTCCACACCCCCTCCAAGGAGCTCATTATATTGCTCCCCCCTCCACTCTCACCGCTGGTCATTATTAGCAGCCCAATAAAATACATTTTTAGATTGTCATTTGTATTCCTTTATTAAAGCACCGTTTTTAATGATGTCATTTATTATGTACATTAAAGCCAGCTTTTCAGCTTGTAGTGGGGAGAGGGGCTGAGCTCACTGACCACGGGAAACACTCCAGGGCTGCTTGCACTCATGTTGAAGGTCTGTGTTTAAAGTGCATTTGTTTTCAAGAACCAGCAAGCAACTGTACCTCGTGTGTGTGGCCCAGCCAGAGAAAACAGCGAGAAAAAGAAAAATGGAAGGCAGTAGGAAAAAATAGCAAAACAGCCTCACAAGATGACCTAAAGGAGGAACAGCAGGTTTTGCATTGGCTGTGCTGCAATTCTCCCATCTGGGTTTTGAGCAAGAGCAATGGAGACAACCCCAAGTTGTCCTGTTACACACATAGGCTGAGGAAACCCTGTGGGAATTTCTGTCTTTGAGCAGAGTGAAACACTCACTGAGCATTTTTAATTTGAGAAATACCATCATATTTTAGTTATGAGTTCTGTAGTGGCTCTCAGTTTGAGGGAGTTAATAATTATCAGTAAAGCAAGGTCTGCAGGGAGAGTCAGCGATACAATAGTGCTGATATGTTTTATTTGCCCTTTTTTCCCCTTTCAGTGCCTGTTATAGATAAGGAATTTGCTGCAAATACGCAAGTCACAAGCTGGACAGCATCATCAGGTTGCAATTGGGGCTTGAGGTCACAGAGTATTCTTTGTCCCCCTGATTAGGGAAATATTAACCCTTGGGATCATCTTGCTCATCTACCAATTCCCAAATTTGCTTTCCTTAAATATTTCCTGCTATTCCCACCCTCCAGCACATGATGGCAGAGAGATTGCCCCTAAAAGCTTTAAAAAATAAACTGGTTTGCCTGGTTTAAGCGAGCAACGCTCTGCAAGGGGCTGCGTGGGTGCTTTTGAATGGCAGAGGGAGGTCAGACGAGGCGAGAGGAGCAGCAGTGCCACCCCTGCCACTGCCCCTGCACCCCAGCCCAGCTCCACCAACCAGCCCCGGCAACAACAAGAAGGATAAATGTTTACCAAAGGGTAGCAAACATGTGAGTTTGAACGCTGTCATGGAGGCTTTCCCAGCCAGGCACAGAGCTGACCTTGCCTCACTCCTCCCCTTGCCGAGAGATCGCTCCCTCTGAAGATAACGAGGGAATGATGTTTGTTATCATGCTGGAAAAGCAAAACAGCCCTCGTGCCGTCACCTCCCCGGGGTCAGCGGAGCCAGAGCCTTTGGTCCCAGTTGGCACCGACTCCCAGCTCCACGTTTGGGATGGGAGGGCACAGGAGCCTTGGGAACACAGCCCCCACGAAGGAGGCTCTGCTCAGCTGGCCATGACCCACCGTGGGACAGAGGGGAGATGATGTTCTTACGTAAAGGAGAGATGTTTGGGTTTTTCACAGATGCTGAATGCAGTATTAGAAGCAGGATGTCATACTGAACCAGAAATCGCGCCCCAAAACAGCAACACTGCCTGGACGTAAGGCACTGCACCCTTTGCTCACACTGCATCCTCTGCACAGGTGCCAGCTGTGGTGGGTGAAGGCCATCAGCACCTCTGCTGCATTTTCATCCACCAATTGCTGAAGGAATTTAGTGGCCAAGTTGATACCAAAGGCAAAGGACCAAGGTGAGGATCATCTTTTAAATGTGACAACACTGCCAGACTTGTTCAAAGTACTGCACGGGATTTGCAGCAGCAGTCACCGTTTACCTGCTTGATAAATAAATGTCCTCACAGCTGCCAAGTCCTTCTTGCACAAGGAGCTCTGTCCTGCACAGACACTTCTAAATCCAAAGGTTTTTAAGCCAGGTTTTATATTGCCCCTTATATAACCCCTGAAGTTACCAGGGGTTGAAAGGCTTTCTACAAAGTCTCAAAGACAGTGTGTGGAATAATCTGCCCCATAAAGGCAGATGACTTTTTTTCAAGGGCTTACTGTTTCTCATGGTTGGTGGGATCAGTAGAGATGCAGGGGAGCAGTGTGACCTTTTCCTACCATTTCTATCCTTGAACACTGAGCTCAAGGTGGCTTTCAGTGTGGGATGTAACCATTAGGACCCAAAGGAACAGCATGAAGTTGTGTCAGGGAAAGTTTAGGCTGGATAATAATAAAATGTTGTTTACCCAGAGGGTGGTTGGGAACTGGAACAGGCTCCCCAGGGAAGGGGTCATGGCACGTGACAGAGCTGAAGAAGAATTTGGATGATGCTGTCAGGCACATCATGTGATTTTTGGAGTTCTCGTGAGCAGGGCCAGGAGCGCAGCTTTGATGATATTTATGGGTCCTCCCCAGCTCAGGATATTCTATGATTCTATGATTTGTAGACCAACACAACCACATTTGCACAACAATTCTCGCCAGGCTCAGCTGAGCATCTCCTTCTCCCTCTGCCCCCATCAATAGAAATACTCCCACTCATCAATATTTGCATGGCTGGGTAAAATCACTTTGGCAGGCTGGTTCTGGCTCCCATGGTTCCCATTCATCATCTCTGCTCCAAGTGGGTTATTTCCATACCAAAACAGGGTGGCAAAACAGATTTTCTGCCCAAATCAAGGTGGCCAAGGTGACAAACTGTGTCCTGCTGATAATTCCCAACCACGTGCCCCTGAGGATATGCCTCAGGGCAGACCCCAGCCTGTTTTTTTCTCCCCCTATTGTCACTTTGAGGTGTTCTGGAGATGTGAACAAAATGAGAGTGGCTGACCCTGTGGAAAACGGGGGCTCAGCATTGTAAATCCAGGTTGGTGTTGGCAAAGGTGCTGGTGGGCTGCTGCAGACAGACCCCAGAAAGCAGGTTAACCTGTCAGCAAAGGAAACAAATCTCAGCTGAAAATGTGCAGCAGATATAAATATGTAGATGTTGAAACGAAAGTCACTGCCTGAACTTTTTGATATAGTACTGGAGGAAAAAAAAATCTCCATTGTTTCTACCCTCCACCAAGCTGCCCTCGTGCCAAGGGCTGAGGTGATGCATCTCGAAGTGCCAGGACAGGAGAGCTTAATCAACCCAATAACCCAAATCACCCATTAACCCTCAGAAACCCCTCTGTATGAACCCAAATCCCTCACAGAGCTGCGTGCAAAGGTCAGGGCTGGCCTTGAACCCCTTCTGTGTCCTTAATCCGCACCCAGGGCTGCATGACAGATGCCAGCACTAACACCTTCTCCCTGCGAGCTCTGTACCTTTGGCAGGGATCAGCAGTCACCTTTCAGGGGAGGTCTACAGTGACTCAAAGCACTTTTGTTACAGATCTTGGGCTGAGCCCAGCTTTTCCAAGCTGGAAGGTGAGACACACCATGTGCACGGCTCACCTGGTGACCTGCTGCCTCAACTCTCTTTGCTGTTGCATTTATAGGATTCCTTCCACCCCTCCACAGCTCTGGGCTCTGGAGAACCATCTCCCCCTCCCAAAACGAATGAGGAGATCCATCATCTAAGCAGAGAGGGTTTCTACCTTGGTTTTTGGATGTGGTATTTCATGAACTCAACTATATTTCAGTGGAAGTTTCTTACTCCTGCCCCTGCCCTGCTACATGGCACAGTGGCACCAATTACAGCGCAGCTGTAAGATGGGTATTGTCATTATTAGTAATTATATTCACTCACTCGATATAAAAACATCAGCACAGTAACATGAATGATTTGTGTAATGATATATTTGCTGTTATTAGGACCTAATATGTTATGCCTATAATTACATACTATGCCTCATATAATAAGCTTGGAATTGCTGTGTAAATTTTGGGTAATTACCAAAAACTATGACACAAACAGGTCCCATTAGACCAAGTTCAGCATTTACTACCAGGAAATAACCATTATTAAAGGCTCTGCAATAGCAATGGACTAAGAGCTAAGAGCCTTCTGAACATGTAGCAGCAGTGAAGAGGAACAAATAACCACTGCAGGGGAGAAAGAGTAGTACCAGTCCAGGTGGTGTCATCCCTGGGGAATATTTCTTCTAATTCTGGTTTCAGGAATACTCCAGCAAAAACCCACAGAACTTCCAGTGTGTGCAATGTAAGCTGCAAGTAGCATAAACTCATTCAGATGCAACTTTTTCAAAGGATTTAGAAGTCATGCTCCTCATTAAAAAGAAAGTTTAAATTCTCACATCTAGATTAAAAGTCTGCCAGAGGTCATTACAGCTTAATGCATAGTCAGGCTTTTCTGAATCGGCTGGAAACATTGACATTAATTAAATTTATCCTCTCCTTCACAGACCCAAGAGCTGTTCCAGATTTCAATGCATTTTTTTTGGGTGAATTTGGTCCTTCCCATCCTCACTGCAGTATCTGCACATCTTCCATCTCAAATCAAAAGCCATCGCATTGTCCCCCGTGGGCTTCTTGCAGTTGAGAGCATTTCTCCCGAGGATGGGACATGATGGGAAGAAATGAGATCAGCCATTTTTATGGCCGAGTGAATAGTTATGGGCTTCAAGGGCTCTCCCATGGTCATGAACCTCAGAACAACTTCTGATTGTTTAAATTTCACTGCAGCCTTCCAGCTTCATCATCTGCACTGCCAACTTCTATTAAGGTTCCATTAAAAGGCAATGAAACACAGGGCTTTTTACAATACCCTTGACAGAACAATTTCCCTTTCTGGACACAGTAAAAATTTTCAGCCAAAAATACAACATTTTGGTTAAAAAAAAAAAAAAGAAGAAAGAGAGAAAGAGAGACAATTTCAAGCAAATCAAAATATTTCATAAAATGTTGTCAGATTGTCTCAGCCAGAAAAAACATGCCAGAAAAGGCTAATTTTCAAATCAAAACATTGATTTTTCTTTCTGTCTATCATAATTACCTTTGTTTCCACTTGCTTATGAAAAGCCCTAGATATCAGACAATATTTCATTTTGTGTAGAGCTAAGTCTTTTATGCAGATCAAAGTGTTTTCCACAACACTTTGTCATTGATAGCTATACAGTAATTGAATTTCACTGTTATTAGTTGTACCTTTTCCTTCAAGGACCACTTTCAGTGTAACTACACTTAGCTGCAGAGAGAAGAACAAATGCTGCCCTCACATATAACCAGGTGAATTCAAGCAAATCCTGACTGAATCAGAATGTGTTATAAAAGTTAAGGGCTGGGGGAGTATAAAGTTTAACCCAAAGTTACATATAGAATAAGCTTGTGCAAGATACTCTTTTAAAAGTTTTAACACACAACACGTTAATAACTTTAAAAATTTGTGTCCTTTCATATCAATATTGAAACAAATGTGATTTGGGGGCATCAATGTGTTTGATCTTTCTGAAGCCCAAGGGATTTCTCATCGCATTAAGCACAAGAAACCAGTTTGGTGTCCCAGTGACCAAACTGGGGTGTCAGGGGTGAGTTTTGTGCAATGAAAGACCCTTTACCTCAAATACTGGCAGGTATTACAATGGAGTTCCCATTCCCATGAGCATGTTCCCTCTGAAAAAATCACAGAATCATTAAGGTTGGAAAAGACCTGCAAGTCCAGCTTTTGACCAGGTACCACCATAAGGCATATCACAAAGTGCCCACGCCTGCTTGGTTTTTGAACACTTCCAGGGGTGGTAACTCCACCACTTTCCTGAGGACCCTGTTCCAATGCTTAACCGCTCTTTCAGTGAAGGATTTTTTCCTAATATCCTGGCCCCCATCCCAAATATGTAAGAGAAGGTAAACCATGGGCTTAAGGATAGGGGTCTTTGCAATGAAGCAGAAGATCCCATTGCTCTCTTCCTTTCCATGATACGCATTGTAATAGTATATAACTCATGAATTACACCATAAATCACTCCTGGGGTTGCTGTACGGAGGAAAGCAAGGGAGTTGTTTTGGAAGAAGGCTGAGAGGGCTGAAAGTGAGACCTGTTGGCAAGACCCACGGACAGCCTTGAGCCAGCGGAGGAGAGAGAGGAGCAGTGGGATGAGCAGGGCCCCCAGCAGCCAAGGCTGAGAGGGTAGAGCTGTCCCACCTCACCCACAGCACACATCAGAGAAACCCTGAGGCTGACATTAAATGCTGAGTGGGTTCTCCTTGCAAGAGTTGTGCCTCTTTGGTGTGCTGATTGGTGCAAATCCTGCAAAAAAGTGTAAAATTGTCGTAAGTCCTTCTTGAGACATATGTCTGGAAAAGCTAAATGAACACTGGAGATAAAGCCTTCACTCTGGAATCTCCTAACTTCTCTGTGATGGAGTTTATAGCCTCAGGGTGGCTTACAGACATACACTACCTCTGCACTCCAACACTGGCCTGAGTTTTACAGACTGCACATTTGCAGGTCTGCAATTCAAAACTAATCGCTATGACCTCACATAAAACAGTAATAATCAGCTATCAATAATACTTTGGGAACTGGGGGGAAAATAAAGGGAAAATGTTCATTCTTAATAAAACCTGGTGCTGACAGTCAGGAAATTGAACCTTCTGCTAGCATTAGTCACAGGAGCCAAAAACATTGCTGCCGAGTGTTTCTGGGGAGCATATGCTTCATATACTTGAAAGATACTCTTCAATATCAAGTCTTTGTAATTACAGAGACATGGCAAATAAAGGCAGAAATCATAAAGATTTCCTTTTCCTCTGGTAGCTAATCAGTCCAGGGTGTATTTATGTACAAGCAGAGAGCTGTCTTCATCCTAGCCTCTCTCCTCCCTGCATCTCCAGGATGCAGTCCGATGAGCAGTTAGCTGGTGTTTCCCTGATGAATCAAACCATTCGCTGCAGAAATACAAGATGCAGGGCCAATATTTTCAAAAGCTGCTTTTAAAACTCTGGCAGCAATTTAGTGTGGTCATGTTTCCGAGTGTGAAGTTCTTCATGTATGAATGCTTGCACTCAGGATTTATTTGCTTGGACTGCGCTCACATCCGTGCAGGGAGTATGACCGTGAGCCCAAAGTTTTCCACGTGCTATCTACTAGATGAGGGAAAATGGGTTTAAAAGATTAGAAGCCAGGTAAGGATTGGAAATCTGGTAAGGGTTTGCAGTTCCAGGGTGGTGCTCTGGGCTGTAGGGCAGTCAGTGAATTAGAGGAAAGGAAAAAAAATTGCATTTACCAACCTAACAATTTTGCTACGTTCAGTACTGCCTTTCTTTCCTTGCACTTCACTAAGTGGAGGAGCAGTGTCTTTCTGTGCACATCTGGGAGCACAGCAGCACAAAGCACAGTGCACAGATCCCAGAGGAAACCTCAGACCTGGAAATGGTCTGGCCACATCAGCATCATCCAAAACCAAGACTAATTAGTCCTTCTGGGAGCACATCAGCTCCAGTTATGCGATGTTAACGTGACATGAGACTGCAATCAGGACCTGACTGGGGACCTGCTGTTTGGGGTACTAAACCTTTCTGACTTTGCTCGGGGACTCCTTGCATGTCCCTAGCTCACACCTCATTTGTTTTCCACTGTGCTTGCAAGGGAAGGGTCACAGCTAAGACAAAGCAAGATGTTTGTAGTGTGTATTTTTGAATGTTCAGTGATGTGCAGTGTCTCAGATCCACGGGGCAGGACCACACCACGCCATGCAAACCAGAAAGATTCCCCTTGGCCCAGCCCACAGGCAAATCTGCCTCATCTCTGCATCACCCCCATTTAAAGCCTTTTCTACTTTTAAAGAAATGTTACATTTAATACAGATATAAACCCACCAAGAGTCCTGCGGTTTTTACGGAGAACAGTGTGCTTGCTCAGGAAGCGTGAAATTAAAAGTTCTCAAGCATGCATTTGCCCAGCTCCACATCACATGCACCTCGTCAGCTCTGCAGCAGGGCAGGAGCTCACTCCCAAATTCGCTCCATGGCCTCATCCTGCAAACATGCACCCCTGCAAGCGAGGCTTACTCATGGAAACACTATGCCTGCATTCCCGATAGCGGCTTGGGAGGAACCTGCTCCCTGGGCTGCCCTGGGGACACGGCTGGCACCTGGCACTGTCCAAGCGTCAGCCTGGCACCATCGGGAGGGCTCCAGCAGCACAGCAAGGCACCGAGCCTGGCCAAGAAATCCCACATGCTCCGAAGGACACCCTCTGGCCGTGATCAGGACTCACTCGGATGTTTCTGACAACACAGGACACCAAAATCTCCTCTGGAAATGAAGTGCCTCCAAACAGCTCCCAACAGGCTCCAGAGAAGTGCCCAGGGGTTTCACGAAAAGCAGCTTGCCTGCCTGTCCATGTCTATGTTACCAGAGTTTGCTTTGTGGTGTGTTTTCCCTGTCCCTAGGAGAATTCGGATATTGGATCAGCCCCCCTTAACAGCCTTCATGTCCTCAGGGCTGGGCATGAGAAACACAAGATAGGCTCCCGAGAGCTGACTCCCAACTTATGACAGCACCTCAGATGTTCTCAAGGCTGAGTGATGGCCAGGGTCCTGCTCCTCATCTTCACAGGTCAGGCACAGCAGGGCAGGAGAGCCTCCAGTCCACAGAAGGTTTTTCCTGGGCAAGACAGGATCACATCAGGTCTGGAAGCTCTGTCACCTGCAAGGGTTCCCAGATCGGATGGTCCCCATGGAGGCTCTGTGCTGTGACACATGACCCTCTGTCCCAGTCTGAGCACCCTCCCATGCCCTGCTGGGACCCTCCACCCATGTGGAAGAGAAGAAAGCCAAGGGATGCCCTTCTCTGAGGGATGGGGTAACAAATTGTCGCTTGCTTGCCTTCAAACCTAAGAGGGTTTGAAAGATTTCTGACCTCTGAAGAGAACCCCCCTTGGGTTTGAGGGGTTTTTTCCCCCACAACAGAGGCTGAGGTACTTCCCAGGACCTCAGACATCGCCCATGGTCCGCGGTGTCTCCGGGATTCAGAGCGCCCCTGCTGTGACCCCCTCCCCACAGCTCCAGCTCCGCCGGCCGCGGTGCCCCAACACACACGTAACACATTCCAGACTCCTCTGGCTTGACTGATGCGTATTTTGACAGCTCCAAGAAAACATTTTGCAAGATGCACAGTCAAAGGCTCTTTCAAGCTGAGATGTTGTGGAAAGCCGCGTGAGCTCTCCAAGGCACTATCTCTCTCTCTGCCAGCTGCGCTAATGAAAGCTCCCTGTACAGGCCAGAAGATGCAGCAGGGAATAATACAGTCCTTTAAATAACATCCTAGCTGCCTTGAGGAGGCCACGAACGTTTAAACTCGCTTATAATTGCCCTGTGGTTCAACCCTCTCTCCCGCAGCAGCCTGTTCTGGGCACCGCGGCCAAGCAAAGACATGGGAAGCCTTGAAAATGGCATTAACCAACAACCCGTGACGGTTCTGGGAGCGCTCGTGCTCGTGGCCTTTCCCAGGCAATACCCACCCTGGATGTGCTGCTCAGACCTTCATTACCTGGAGGTATTTGGCACAGGAAGACACAGCACTGAGACCAGCGGAGGAGACCTTGTTCCACCCACGACTGATCTCAAAGGGCTGATTGCTTCAATGACACAAGGCACTGGGCAGAAAATGCTCCCCTAACATCTTCCATGTGACATTTTTCCAGAGGCAGAGCCAGCTAAAGAGGTCCCTGAATGTTCTCCTCCTTAGGACAGGTTCAACCATCTGTAAAAGCAGGTCAGTGCAAGAAAACGTTTGGCACCAGAGGGGGGGAAATAGATTAACTGAGATTTAAAGAAACTGCACAGACCCCATTTGCAGCTCGACCCACAAGCAATTGTTTTGGCACAGCTGCAGGACAGAAAAATGCCAAGCAACAGAAGGAAATTGTTGGGGGCTAAGGAGCTCTGGGAGTCCCTTCAAGCAGCTTTGCTCAAGGACAATCTTGAATAGGGGACTGAGTCCTGGATGAGGAGGAGGAGAAGCATGAAAGCAACACTGAGAGGTTTAGAGTTTCTATATATAAAGAATTATTTAGAATAATTCCCAGTCTCACACCCCATAGGAAATTTTGAAGAAAATCTTGAGATTCAGTGGCAAGAGCAGTTTAAATAAAAAATAAGGAGAGGAAAACTTGTTTTGGGAAAAAGAATACCAAAAAGATCATTTTCTCTGCTGAAAGCTGAAATTCTCCCACAAAAGAGTCATTTTGCCACTCCCCAGAAAACCAGAAAAAATACCAGCATTTTTCCATGGGTGATATTTAACGGTTGCCTCATTGTCTTCAACCTCAATGTTCCTTCTGCAGAGCTTCCCAGCCCTGCCCTGGCCTCTCAGTGCCCATCAGCTCTTCAGGACAGAAGGTTTTTCTCTCATTCAGCTCTCAGCACACCCAGTGTCGGTGTTTAAATCACATTAGTTTACTGATTGCAATACTCTGACACAGCCATAGCTTTGTGATGCTCAACGTGTGTGTTACCAGAGTGTGTCCAAGGTCCTGGGCTTTCTCTCTGGTTTAATTTCTTCTTGCCTTTCTCTGCCACTGCCCCAAAATGCATCTCCTTCTCATCCCAAAAGTTGGATGTTATGGAAATAATTGGTGGCACTGTAATATTTTTCGACATTGTGAAGCAAATGGTGTCAAACAGCCTTCACGCAAGTGTCCCATATTTTACAGGGGTATTTTAGGGACTATCCCTAAGTTTTGTCAGGTGTTTATCTTTCTTGTGCATGTCTACAAAGGATATTTTATATCACCCATCTTGTCATGGGGTTTTTTTTGCAGGTCTGAATGATTTGTGTTACATAGTTCTATCAGCTGCTCGAGTTTATTACTGAATATTAGAAAAAAGGTTTATGGAAGTGTCAGCAGAACTAGATCTTCTTTTATCTGGGAACATCTGGTTTATCTATGAGCCTTTACCCTGAGAAAAGGAGTTCTTTGTATTTTTCACAAAGAGAAATTTGGCCTCTTCCTCACTTATTTTGTGTTTGGGAACAGACAATTTGCATTGAGTTGAACCACGGTCAAGGTTCCTCAAACTTGAAGCACAACTCTGCTACAAATTCATCTCCATGCAGAGCTTCCAGCACAAGAAAAAGGCATCAGAACAGTTTTTCATGGGAGCTGAACTGCTTTCACACCTCTAGCTGCAGCTGTGTGAGAAAGAACCATTCCGAAATACCGTGGCTCCTCTGGTGATGGCGAACACAGGCGGCTTTTCCCCTCCTTTCCAAACTACAGTTGCAGCAGCTGCAGCTTTTCAGGTTGTAAAGCAGCACTTTGGCAGGTTTGCGATGGGGATATGCACCGTGCCCTGTCACCAGCCCAGCACAGTGTCACCAGGCCATGCTGACAGCACTCTGCCACTGGGAGGGGACCCACGTCCTGCCCATCCTGCCACCAAGCCAGTGCTGGCACCAGCTTGCTCTTGCCCTTGGCTGCAAATGTTTGCAATCTGCGATAGAAAAGGCTCACAAGAGAACTGATTTGGTGCCTGGTTTGATCTCCCCCAGCACCTGTTCAAAACTCCCAGGGTTCGCAGTACTTGAACACGAAGTTACTCTGCCCCCAGTTTTGATGTGGCCATGCCACAGAATCACAGCATGGCTGGGGTTGGAAAGGACCTTGAAGATGATCTCATTCCAATCCTTCTGCCGTGGACAGGGACACCTTCCACTGGCCCAGGCTGCTCAGAGCCCCATCCAACCTGGCCTTGAACATTCCCAGGGATGGGGCATCCACAGCTTCTCCAAGAAACCTGTGCCAGTGCCTCACTACTCTCAGAGTAAATAATTTCTTCCTCATATCTAAACTGAACCTGCCCTCTGGCAGTTTGAAGCCATTCCCTCTTGTCCTGTCACTCGATGCTCTTGTCAAAAGTCCCTCTCCAGCTCTCTTGAGGCATTTTTAGGTACAGGAAGGTGCAGCCTTCTCTTCTGCAGGCTGAACACCCCCAGCTCTTTCAGCCTGACTCCATAGCAGAGGTGCTCCAGCCCTCTGATCGACTTTGTGGCCTCCTCTGGACTTGCTCCATCAGGTCCAGATCCTTCTGATGTTGGGGCCCCAGAGCTGGACACAGCTCTGCAGGTGTGTCTTCATGAGTGCAGAGCAAAGGCGCAGAATCACCTCCCCCGACCTTCTGGTCACCCTTCTTGTGACACAGCCCAGGACACAACTCTTTTTTTGGGCTTCAAGTGCGCTATAATCATCTTCTTCAGGGGCTGTGTTGAGCTTCTCAACGACCAACACCCCCAAGTCCTTCTCCCCAGCGCTGCTCTCAGCCCATTCTCCACCCAGCCTGCATTTGTGCCTGGGATTGCCCCAAGGCTGGCACCTACCAGTGCCACCCAGGTGCCACCCAGGTGCCACCCAGGCCCCTCACTGACATTTGTGACCCCCCAGCCAGGAGGAAGCAACCTGCAAGCGCATCCACGGCTCAGCTGCAGGAGCCTGCAGCCCAGAGAATTAAGTATTCAACAACCACTAAACTCAAAAACAGACAGTAGGCGCCAAAATCCTCAACTGTGGCTCCTTGGACTACACTGGATTTACGCTGATTTAAGCCAGCTGAGGATCCGCACCGCCGGGCCAAGTCCCGCCGTCCTACCTCAAGCTGATGGCGAGTTGACGTGACTGATGACTAAGATTTCCATTTAGCCTAACTCGAAGCATGAGCAGGGCCTATGTAGTGCTACCATTGTTGACTCCAGCCTTTTGTCTCGGGCTGTAACCGATAGGCCTAATAACCGAAATCATACCGCATGCATTCATTCACCCTCTTCGCAAACAGCATGTTATTGAGCTCCGTGGTGAAAAGGCATGCACAAACACAATGGGGCTGGGATTAAGCCCAGCTGCATTACCAAAGTAAATACTTTTGCTGCTGACAGTTTGTCTGTGGGGATTTGGAGAAAAGTTTTGTGCATCTACTTAAGCAACATATGGTTTTATTTTTCCTGTTAACAAAAACAGTAGTGGTCAAAAGTCAACACCCTCTGATGACTGTTCGGTGGCCGATGTGGAATGGACTTGGTGGTCTAAGTCCAGTTCCTTACATGTCCACAAAAAAAAAAAAGTCATCCTCTTCCTGCATTCCTCTCTCACTTGGCACTGTGGTTTGCAGCATCCATAAGGAAGCCAGGGGGGATTTTGAGGTTAATCTCATCTGTCCTCCTTTCTGATTGAAAGCAATGGGTGACATGGTTTGGGTTAAGATACTCTGCTAGCTTCTTTCATTCCCCTTGTGATGAAAACCCCTGCGCAATCTGTTTCCTTGAAGCCTGAAGAGAGTCAGAATTAATCCGCATTAGCTGGCGGCCAGGGCATGTCAGCCAGGCAGACTTCTAAAGCAAACACACAGCGATGAGGAGGAGCAGCACGCCAAGAGCACAAATGGTCTGAATTTAGCCCTTCATCTCCAAGCTGAATGCGCACTGTTCTCCAAAGATCTCTGCAACACTCAGTCAACAGCTGGTCACCTTCACATCTGAAACCAAGAAGAAAACCCATAAGGGTCTGGCTTTTTTTTTGGCAATGACTTCAGTGGTTTGGTAAAGGGCAAAAAGTTGGCTGAGCTGCCACAAGTGCCCATCTCACACAGCTCCAGAGAAGGAACCTGGCAGATACCGGCTCTCAGCATTGTTGGGAAGAAAAAAAACCACCACCATCATCAAACCCTCCGTAGGGATTTCCCTAAAAGATTTTAAACCTTTCAAGGTGCAAACAGGTCTTGTCTACACTGAGGTAATGAGAATTACAGGAACTAGAGCACAACTGCTAACACTTAGCATCTGCAGGGTCAGAGGCAGCTCAGAGCTGGAAGGAGTGTTAACTAGATCCACCACATGAAGTAATTGTTTTTAAGGGAGTGTATCCAAGCTGGAGCACAGCGATGCAGAACATGCTCACTAGGACAGGTGTAATCCCAGGCACAGTGGGTGGTAAGCAAGGCTGGAAAATCAAAATAAGGGAGCCAAGATGTGTTGTCTCATCCAGGCTTCCCTGCCAAGATGAAGGCAGGTTTTTTCGAGGGCCAGATCCTGCATAATGCCCAGCTAGTCCCATATTGTGTTTGCCATCCTCAGATACTCCTGACAACTCTGGAAGCTGAAGGCCCAAAGTATTTTGCAGAGGATGCTCAAACCTGCCCAAGAACAGCCAGAAATGGGCAGGCAGACAGGGCTGGAGGAATTAAGCCCAGCAGAGAAAGTGCTGCAGCTCAGGTTGACAGGAAAATGGAGCTCACGAATGGGCCATCACAGTGCCATGGTCACACACACATCCATCCACGGAGGAAAAACGGAAAAGGCAGAAGTTGTTTCTGTTCCTATGAAAGACAATAGGTGAAAACAAAAGCTTATCTTAACATTTTTCTGCAGAAGTTATGAGGTTTTCATTGAAGAAGCAAAAACTGAAAAATGTTTGGTTTCTGGCAATCAAAAACTGGAAACATTTTGGCCAGAAACCAAAACAATTTGGGGTTTCTGGTTTTTGGTTTTCGTTTGGGTTTTTGCCAAACTCCTTAACTTACTTTTGCCAAAAAACTGCACATTTTTCAAGCTTTTTCTTCCTCAATGAAAACCTTTAAATTGTTGTTGAAATTGGACATTTCCCACAGATATTTTGTTTTGATTTTTTTTTAAGACATTCTCAGCATAAAGAATGTTTTGAATGAACAATTTCACCCAGAAGCTGTGTAAGCAGGTCCATTGGAAGGACTATCACACCCTCGCTTTTATCTCCTCTCCCCTCCTCTTTTCTCGCCCAGGGGACCCAGGGCAGCGATCCTAGTCTGGTTTTGACACCACAAGGCCAAGCTTTAGAGATGTGGAGCTGCTTCAGGAGACAGACAACTCCAAGTTGGGAGTGGCTTGAGCTTTTTCTGTGAGATACAAACTAACTCTCAGGAAATAAGAAATGGAGCAAGGGAAAATAAACATCTGGAGTCTGGATTCAGCAGTGTTTGCACTGGGAACACATTTGGGCGTGTGGTTCTGGAAGGAGAAATTGTTGGTCCATGTCCTCCAAAGCCCCTAAATGTCATTTACCCACAGGTTTGTTAAAGCTGCTAGCCCTGGGTCTACCACAAAGAACTGATACAATCTGTATTAATATTTGAAGTTCAGCACGAAAAATGTGGACATGAAAGATGGACAGGAAAAATTAGATATTGTGAACCCCTGACACAAATACATTGCTAGGGACCAAAAAGAAAATGAAAAACACTAATATATCTCTGCCCCAAGCTCTGAACTTGGAGGTGGAACTGAAGGGCAAACCCAGCTCAGAACAGAGAAGGTGTTGGCACCCCATCTCCAGGGATAACTTTGATCTGACCCAGCACTGAAACCAGAAACTGCACAGAAAAGGAGGAAATCTGGACTGGAATTGGAGTGTCAGAGCTCAAGATGGCACTTTTACGAAGCAAACTACAAAAAAAATTTGGACCGGCTTTTGAATTTCACTCATCCAACCCATCTCCCATGGAACGGCCATTCTTTGCCCAGTTAAAACAAAGAGATCTTGGAGTCTTTATAATTAAGTAGAGCCATCTTATGGCTGCTTTTCCCCTGGAAATACCCTATTTTTCTTGTTTTCAAGGCCTGTTTGGATGTTTTCTGTGGTTGTTATTTGATGACCTGCCAGAGCATGGACTTCTACGAGGAAGACCAGGAAAAGGAAGGCCAACACAGGGAAGGCAACCACACAAGTCAGTGGCAAGCACAAGAGCGTGCCAGGAAGAGGAGAGGGGAAGAGTCTCAAATTTAGGCAAAAATGGGATTGCCACACAGCAAAAATGCCAGCTTGGAGGGATTCGAGCAGGGTGTTCGGAGAGATCAGCCAAGACAAGAACTGCTGAGAGAAGGAGATGGATTTGGGGTGAGTTGGAGAAGGGAAGGAACAAGGAATGTGTGGGTGAGGAGGAGAGAGGTCAGGGTGTGGTTATGAGGGTGAAGGCATTGTCAGGATTTTGGGATGGGTCAGGGATAAGGAGGACGGTCTGAAGGGCTGGGAGGTTCTCACAGTGCAGGCAAGAAAGGAATAATGAGGGACTATAAGGGGGCTGGGTGGTCGATGAGGAAGAGGAGCAGATAAGGGTTTTTCTTTTCTTTTTCCACATTTGGGTAGTAATGGCCCTTGCACTATTTTAACTCTGACTTTCAGCAAAGTTTATTTAAGCTTTGACACAGTGCAATGCTGTCAGCTGAGCCGTGGTTCACAGTGCTGTCTCCTAAGCCCAAGGCAAGCAGGGCAAGGGGAATAAATTAGTTTAAATCTCTGCAAAAGTTTTGCCAGTTGCAACAGGGTGAAAGCACAGTAAATTACTGCGATTCAACTCACTGTTAATTCAGCATCTGAATCCACCAAACACAGAAGAGACACTCTGTCATTAATACAAACCTAGAAACAAGCTAAAATAACAGCCAGGCTGGTTTCAGAGGCACTTACATGGAGCAGTTAAGTTGGGTGGTGAGCTGGGGCTGCTTGTGGTGAAAGCCTCACAGAGAGGTGGATGAAGTGCCAGACAGCCCTGGGACAGAAGGAAATGTTTATATTGATTTATCCTGACATTTGAACTGTAATGTCCTTGTAATAAACCATGTCCCAGGAGTGGGTGTTACTTGGATTGTCCTGACACCAGAGAGCAAGAAAGCCAAGGGGAAACTGAGTCAGGGCAAAAATTTGACATTCAGCTGCATAAGCTCCCTTCGTGGTCCTTTATCAGGACTGTTTTCACCCATTGTGTACTCACATAGTTAAGAGGATCTAGGAAGCTGCAATTCCTTTGCCTTCCAAAGCCTTTACTCAGGAAAAGACTAATTAAGTGGCTGTGTTATTACAGCAGGTCCTGGAGTCTCCGAACACAACCAGCAGCGATTAGGCAGGCGTCAGCTACTGGGCGGGATTTCCCACTGCCCAGCTGTGTAATTATCACGGCAGCTCAGCCAAAATCCTCTGACAAAGAGAACCAGCTGCAGCCTGCAGGGCTGGGAGATAGCACATGTCCAGTGGAGAGAGAAAGAATAACCTCTTCTCCTCTGTAGTTTTCCAAAAGAAAGATTAATGGAGACGGGCATGCCACGTTCCTGCAGAGGAGCAGATAGCAATAATGATTTTTGGGGGAGCACCTGGAATAAGAATCAGGGGTACAGCACAGTTCACTGCAGTTTTCTTGGGGAACTGAATATTCCCCCCTCCCTTAGGGACATGGAGGTGGCAGCTGAGAGCTGCTAAAGAGGGACGGTCAGGGCATTGCTTAAAAGTATGAACCCCATGTTGCAGCACCATCCCTGCAGAGAGAGGCTGAGGGCTGCCTTTACTACCCCACATAAAGCACTGAAGTGGACTTTGAGCAATGGAGAGGCTTTGGGTTTGTTTCTAGAGAAATGGAGAAGCTTTGGGTTTGTTTCTAGAGCAATGGAGAAGCTTTGGGATTGTTTCTAGAGCAATGGAGAAGCTTTGGGTTTGTTTCTAGAGTAATGGAGAGGCTTTGGATTTGTTTCTAGAGCAATGGAGAGGCTTTGGGTTTGTTTCCAGAAAAGATTAGACTTCTGTTGTCCATGACCTTGACTCACCTCCGGCCCCAATGTCCCCAACTCTGAGGTGAAGGTGTCTGTGTGAGGTACCCCACAGGCTCAGCCACATCCCACGATGCCATCAAATAAACCGGGCAGAACCCAGCCCAGCACTCAGGAGCCTTCTTCTGTCTGCTGGTGGCACCAGATGCACCACCAAGAGATGTTTTCCTTGTCTGTGGTCACAAGGTTTCGCCTGTCTAAAGCCAATATTTTCCAGAGTATCGGCACGAAGAAATTTCTTTCCATTTTTATGTAGCAGCTTCCTACCCAATCCCAATTTGATATCATCATTGAAAGCTTTCTCTTCGCTCCGGTCTGAATTTATTTGGAATTGCCCTCTCCCTACCCTCAAAGAGCCTGGCAGGTCCCTTCCCGCAGGTCCCTCACCAACGCTGTTTGCTTGGTGGAGCCTGCAAGCAGGGACAGATCTCGCCTGCTCTGCTGCACGGAGAACTCATCGCATCGTGAAGGTCCCAGCCCCAGCCTCTCACTGCATCCTCAGTGTCTGTGCAAATCTGCCAACCATTACCAAATCCCTTCTCAGAGGGCTCCTCAACCCACAAATCCATTTGCACTTAAATTGCCTGACACACAGCCTGGATGAGTAACGAAGAGTGTGACCTTCCAGCAATCAAGCATTGCTAATATCTCAACTATTTCCAGTGTTTAATAACCAAATTTAATGCAGTGAGAACAATTTGATTGAATGCACAATATCTGTAGCAGCTAATTAACCACAGTAGCCCAGAGAGGTCTTGGACTTCATACAACCTTTCAATATAATTACAAATTTTTAACAGCAAAATGAATTTAAATCCAGTCTGACACAACAATCCATCTTCATCTCCAGATAAAAGGTAGCACATGCGGTATTAACATTTAAACAAGAGCCATGGGCAGTGGAGAGAGACGGGGAGCATTAGCAGATGTGCTGAATTAATTACTAACAGCGCTGCTGGAGGGGAGGGGTAGAGGAGTACTTTGCATTTTACAGGTCAGCCTTACAGCACAGCCACTCATCCTGCTGGCTTTGCCTGCAAAAATTAAACTTCATGTCAAAAATGCAGGGCCATTGAGGTCTACCTATGTCTCCTCCAGAGCGCCGGGGGTGTGATTCCTGACCCATCCTCCTCTTCCACATGCTGCAGAGCTCACACCAGCAAGAACACATCATCACACCCCTGATTTTATTGGAGCTGTTCCCCAGAAAAGTGGGTCTGAACACAGCAACCCCCATTCATCTGTAGGCAAAAAAAGTCCAAGTGGTCTTCTTGCTCCTGTCTTGCAGGGGAACCCTCAAGGGAGCACTTTACTGTCCTGTGAGCCATGCCTGGAGCTTCCCCTGAAGATTTCCTCCTATCCGCCCTTCCTGGACATGTTCTGTGGCTTCAACAGATTTGAGGATTTGGGTACAACCTTGCAGGGTCAAGAATTGACCAACTTGTTATATTCATGATGGGGATTAAACTGGATTTTAGGACACTAGGTGGGATTCATGGCCCTCCAACACAGCATTCCGAGTTGTCTAGGGAAGTTGGGGATGTCTGTTCCTCTCCGCTGGATGTAAAACATTTCAGATGTGATTCAGGACAGGAGAGGGTTTGGGTCCATCCCACAGGCAGAGCGTCTCGGAGCACAAAACTATTGTTGGCCATTAATGGATGCAACAGGCGTGGCATGAGGTCACTGCCTTGCAAAGCCCTGGCATTCAGTAATATTTGACCTGAAAATTCAAAAATCACAAGACACCTTTCCAGCCACACCTCAGGCAACAATAACAAGAGGGGAAGAATACAACATTTGCAGTTTTAGTTTGCTTTCTTGGTTTGAGACTTCTGTGTTCAGAGAGCCTCCCCTAAAAGCCAGGAAGGCAGGAGCCAGGTTTTAAGAGAAAGGTGAAATTTCTACTTCAACAAGCAACCACCTGCCCTCAGCTGCTTGGATGAGGCATTTAAAGCCTTTCTGGAGCCTGTACTACTGCAAAGCCAGCACAGTTAATTTCTGTGAAAGTGCTCCCAGTTTACACTGGTGTAAATAACAGCACCATTAGACTGACTGTAAAACAGACCAAAAAACCCCAATAAGAATAAAACACAGGCATCCTACAATCATAGTAGTGAGCAGCATAGGTGAATATTAGTAGCTCATAATAAATAGTAGGACATGAAGGAATTATTTGTTCTTGCTGTTGAGAATCTTTCAGATTCCTGCTTAGCTTGTATCTGTCAGAGACGTTTTCTCCCAAGACCTTATGAAGCATTACCATAAAATGTAGAGTTTTAATTGACAGGTTCAAAACCAGGCTGACTCTGCCAAATGTGATAGCATCAGCTGGTGGCATCATTTGTCATTGTTACAGGCAAATAAACCAGCGAGTTAATCAAAGGGG
Source organism: Origma solitaria (assembly GCA_013397895.1). NCBI lineage: Eukaryota > Metazoa > Chordata > Aves > Passeriformes > Acanthizidae > Origma > Origma solitaria. The sequence continues at coordinate 420,699 of VZRL01004692.1, read as the reverse complement.
ATGAAAAATGAGGTGGTTTCAATTTTTGGAGTCCTGAATCCAAGTTCTTCTCCTTTCTTCTCACCAGTCTAGACCAAAATACCAACAGCACCAGCTGCCCAATAGGCACTCATTCAAAAATCCAGTGCAGACAGCACACAGGCACATTCTCAGTTGTTAAAATCAAGGACAAACAGAAGGAGATATTACTGAGCAGGAGACAAAGAGAAAAAAAAAGAGTTCTCTGTGGAGTGCAGCTGAAGGAGATGAGCAGATAGGCAGCCACTGCTGCTCAGACAGCACCTCAGTCCAAGGCCCCTCTGTTCCAAAGTGACAGGACATCTCTCTGGAAGGACAGAGGGGTGAAATATGTTCTTTCGAGGACCTCTTGGACTACTGCACAAAAACAAGCAGAGATCAACATCTGGGAGTTTGTGAATCCTGTTTGTCAGCGGTGTCTTGTCTGGAAGCTCAGTTCTGGGCTTTTGGTAATCCCATCAGGATCCCAGCCATCAGCTGTTGTTTTATCCCACAGTCTCTGCCTTTTGCTTGCAGGCAGGAGCAGTTGCCTTCAAGTCTTTGCTCTTAATGTGCCAGTGCTGATCTTCAGCAGAGCCAAAGCAGATGAGAAGACAATGCGTTTGGTCAAAAGGTGTCCTGCTTTTCTCTGTCTTATGTTCCTTTGGTGGAAAGACAGGAAATATTTCCCAGATGAAGACCTAGTGCATTTCATGTGGTGCCTCAGACTGACAGAAGAGGCTCCCTAATGTGCAAGGGATTGAGTCAAAGAGTCTCTTATCTTGTACAGGCTCTGGCTGCCCTGAACCACTGTGGAGAAAGGGTGCAGCCAGCGTGTCCCAGTCTGTGGAGATGTACAGGCACTCCCCAATGAATCTCCACAGTGATCACAGAATCACAGAATATCCTGAGCTGGAAGGAATCCACAATGAAGTCCAGCTCCTGGTCCTACACAGGAGAGCCTCAAGGATCACCCCATGTGCCTGAGAGCATTGTCCAAACATTCCTTGAGCTCTGCCAGGCTGGTGCTGTGCCCACTGCCCTGGGGAGCTGTTCAGTGCCCAGCCACCCTCTGGGGTAATAACCTTTCCCTAAGCCTGTTACAACTGGAAAGCAAATATATGAGCTGAAATCTTCGCATGGTTGACCCCAGAACAAAACCAAGGTCTTCCAAGCCCTTGGCCCACATCAGCAAGAGCATCTCTCCTCCTTCTGAATATTTTGAAGGCATTTTCTCATATTTTTTTCTCCCCTTAGTCCATCCCCTGGTACCTCTCCTAGCAAACTTCAATACAAATTCAGCCCCAATAGTCCTGAATTTACATGTATTTATAGGAAAGTGGAAGACTAAAATTAAAACAGCATCTTCTGCACAGCTCTGTCCCCATCCTCCACCCAGCTGCCCCTACTGCAGCCACAAAAGCAAAAAAAGCTACAATAGTTCTTATTCCTCGCATGTTTTTCTCTTTCTTAATTTTCCCTCTCTTTAACACTTGATTTTCACCATCCCTTGACGTGAAGTTTGTTTAGGCAGGATCGGAACAGAGGGAGGACCAGATACTTCTCCACAGCCAGCTGTGACTCCTTTAAACTCCACATCCATGGTATCCCCACAGACAGGGATGAGCAGGTGTGGCCTTTCCCAGGTGCTGCTCTCCTGACTGGGGGTCAGATGGAGTCAGATGAGCTACTCACATTTGCACTTTGAGATGCTGGAAGGAAAAAAGCTGTTTTCTACAAAATATGTGGAATAGCTTCCTCAATAGATGTGGAACAGACAGAGAGAACAGTGATATTCTCTTTGCTCAGAGCTTCCACAGTTTTAGGACTTAAAAGCTTTCCCAGAAAAATAAGTGGAGACTTACCCCAGAACCCAACAGCATCTGTGAAAAAAAACACAAAATGTTAATTTAAACAAAAACAAAGTCATCTCTTCCAGGGCTTGATCTTATGTTCTCTGAATTTGACCTCCTCTCCACTAATGTGCATGAAAATACCCTCGACAATGAAACATTTCTTCATAGGCAATTATCTTAATTTTTATTACACAGGAATTCCTTTTCCTGTCAGACAGGGTTTGGGTGAGCTGAGCACTGCACACGGCGTCTTTAGCTCCTCCCAACAGATATCGCAGTGGATGATCTCACAGAATGTGCATTTCCTGTCCACAAAATTTCAAAATGGGACCACATCCCTACAGATTTCCTATAGCCTAGAAGGAGGTTGCACCTGATTTGTCCCTCCAGCTCAGTGAGAGCTGTGGCTGGACATGCTGCAAGCTTTTAGGAAGCCAAGGTTGAGCCGGGAGAGAGAAATTCTGCTGTAATAAACAAGTGGAAAGCAAATATATGCTGGGAGGAAGAAATAAACTGCAGGAAAGAAGCAGCATGGGGGAAATTTGATATCATAACTGGTACAGTTGCAAGTTTTTGCTGTCATTAGGTATGACCAAGATGTTTTCTGTTTGCCTAAAATGCAGCAACCAGCAGTGGCTCGGTGTACACAATGGCAATTGGCCTCAGAGATCAAATCATCCTACAAGGCCCAAGGTCACCTCCTTTACCACTGAATATCTTGAGCTGGTGTCTACTAAGGATTGTCATATTTCTGTGTCTGGCATCGCAGAGCGCTGGTCATGGTCTCAGACCCCAAGCGCCCTGTGCCAATGGCTCACTGCATGAGCATGTTCCCCTTCTGAAAGCTGAAACCAAACCAAAACCATGTGTCCTCTTGCCAAAACGCACGCCTCCACCCCGAATCTCATGACCTTTGCAACCTCAGGTCCTAGCAGCAAGTCTTTTACCTCTCTACCTGGAAGGAATTCCTCAGTGGAGAGCGCCCTGTCCCACATGCCCATGCAAAATGGGAAATAGCACATGTTTTCACACCAACAAGCTCTCAGCCCCACTGAAGAGAGCCATTGTGGAGTGACTGCATTATAAAAGTTGTTAAGACCTCTTCCAGACCATAAAATATGCAGCGAAACAGAGTGCCAAATACCAGTCCTCTCCGTGGCCCAAGACAAAGAGCCGCCCTGCAAAGCATTAATCCCTGCAGCTGCCTCAGACTATTCATGTCTCTTGGCTTTACGTAAGGAGCCATTCCGTTCTAGCTACCACTCTCTCCAAAACAGAGATTTGCAGAGCCTTTAACACAATTAAAGGTCATTCTGTGAACAGAAAACCCAAAGATTTGAATGGGAGGCTGTGACTTAGCAGAGAAGGACAGACTATTTCTCTTCAGTGGGAAGTAAGTTCACCCAAAAATGCACTTATGATTGTTTCTCCCTTACACACATCAACACCCCTTTCTTTCATCCGACATCCTCATGCTTAGTGCATTCACTTGGGCTGTGAGGGACCTTGCTTCAATTTCCTCCTCCTCCTGGGGTGATCTGAACATCTCCCATCTTCCTGCCTCAAACCACCAGACCGCAGGACAGAGCTGCACAATTAGGCATTACCAAAGCCCTGTGGGCTGAATTACTGAGGTCAGCTCTGCAGGAGCAGTGTGCCATCCCCTGGACCAGCCACGCACCACCTCCCGCTGCTGGGGATGACAGGACCCAGCTCCAGTTGCCCCCAGGGGAAGGTGAGCTGTAGGAGGCACAAAATCAGCTGCAGAAATGTGGGAAGCATCGTGGTTTGCTGAGCTTTGAGCAAAATATAGTCCCAGTCTAGGTACAGGCTGCAGTGTGGCATCTGAGTCACCCTGTTAAAGACCTCTGGTGGGATTTTTCCTTTTCTCTTACTGGCACTATTAAATGTTTCCTACATCCACACAAATATGCCATGGACAGGGTATCCCTTTCCATGGCATCCCTGTCTGTGGCAGGGGAGTTGGAATTACATGATCTTCACATTTCCTTCCAACCCAAACCATTCTAAGATTCTATGAATATTGGGAAATTTAATCTGCAGTCCGGAGAGAAAGCCATGGGCTCTCCTTCTGTGGCAGAAGGGATTTTTAGGGTTTCATCATACCAAGCCCTCAGAAGTGGATTTGAAGAACATCCTCTGCCTGAAGATAAAACATTTTTCTTTAAACCAAAGGAACATTTTGGCTTGGCACAAGATTTTTTTTTTTTTAATTTCTTGGGTTATTGAAATAAAGATACAAATTTTAAGCTTGGCCAGAGCAAGACCTTTTTGCTTTTTTTTCAAATGATGTGTTCTGTAGCTGAGGCACACAAACAAACAAACAAACAAACAAAAATACATTTCTCACAACTCAGCTTCTCATCCCAATAAAAGATCCTTCTCCAAACCACTGTTTTCAGTGGGTAGGACACACCATCTTCGGTGTTTGCTTGTTTGGAGGCCAGACCTCTGCTGAAAAACAACTAAAATAAATTCCCCCTAGTGACAAGAAGCCCACGTTTCTGGCACAAAAAGCAAAAGCAACAGGTGCAAAATAGCACCTTCAGGTGGCAGCTTGTGACAAGATTTGTGATAGTGAGACTCGTTACACCAGCATGCAGCCCTCACCTCACTTATTTTAAGCCAAAAGGAGGCAAAATGAAGGCTGTGATGCTGTACTTCAGCTGGGGGAGGTAACTTGAAGGTGCCTAGTTGGCAAGACTCTCTGCTAGTCCCCAGCTTCCAATTTCCACCAAGCATGGTCCCTCCATTTTGCCCAAACCATTCCCCAGGATGCCCAACTCACACGTTTGGATGAGTATTGAAGACTCCCAGGACAAAAAAAACCCCCAAAAATCAGAACAAACAAACAAACAAAACCCCAAAACCAACCAAACAAACAAACAAAAAAAAAACCGAACCAAACCAAAAAAAAAACCCACAAACAAAAAAGAAAAAAACAAACCCACACCCCAAAAGCCACTAAAGACCTGGCAAGATTAAGCTAATTTGTCTTTCTCTGTGAGTCATCAAAGTATTTTTAAATGGAGTTTGAACAACAGAGCCCTCTTCTCTTGTTCTGCCCATGTGGTAGATGAGAGCTTCTGGCCCCAGGCAATGTCTTATGGGCATCATTCTGAACAGGAAGCAAAAATAAATTGTTCCATTAGCAAAGGGACTTATTTTCCCCACCACTCAGGTCCAGGCGGTCCCAAAGTCCCTTACAGCTCTGGTGCCCTTGTTTCCAAATGCTCTGATGAAATTCTACCAAATCCTGGCTCCCAAGCCCATCCCACAGCAGTTTTATGTGGCAGCAAATCCTCACTTTAGAGGCTCCCAGAAGTTTAATGTGCAGTGACTGAAATAACCTGTCTGTTTGGTGACCCAAAATGGCTCGGACATTTACATATCCATTGGGATTCTCAGAGCTGTAGGGTGCGTGGAAGGCACTCTATATTGAGCCACCAGCTGTGAAAGTATTTTCACTCCTAAATATGTGAATGAACCCAGGGGGAAAAAATCGTGTCAGTGTTTTTCCAATTATTATGGCATTTGCAATTCAATTTTTGGGTGTGCTACTGACAGCAAGCTGGACACAACATAAAATTTCAGGCATGTTGGTGCAGGCTCATCTTTCCTCTGTGCCAGCCCCAGTGAGGTTAGGGATGATGTCACTTCAAAGACCCAAAAATAGGAGTTATTAAATGCAGAATGCTTTATACTGTCATGAGTCAGCACCCCCAAGTGTAACAGTATGTTAGGTAACCTGGTCTTAGAGAGGAACCTCATCTAGGGTTACACATCAGAGATTTCAGAAAAGCACCTTTTGGAGTCCTTCTCCAGCATGGCCACAGTACGATTAGAAAGAGGATGTAAAAAAGCAAAACAACCACACAGACATATATTTTAAAATGCACTGCAACAGTGGATTTTGAACCGTACCGATTTTTTTTAAAATTGAGTAGCAGGCCTAATGAAAGCTATTTTTGTGAAGACTTTTCCCCTACCACTTTTCCCTTTTTCCCAGGGCAGGAAAGACATGGCCAGTGGTACACTTTGTGCTGTCCAGCAGTGAAGAGCAGTTGAAGCTCTGGTCTCAATCTGGGGGCATAACCTAGGTCCCACCTCTCCCCGTTACCAGTTTGCACAAATCCATTAAAAACCCAAACTATCTACGAGGCCACCTTGCCTTTGTCAAATTTGGTAGATCAAGTGATTCAGGCGAAAGCAATGACTGGATGGCAGCGTGTTTGCTGGGGAAAGGGAACAAAATGGAACAAAACATACCCAAAATACTTGGAAAGCTCCTTGGGCTTTGATCTGGCTACCAGTTAAAAACCACAGGCAGCGTGACTTGTGCAACAGGCTGCTTACGAGAGCAGACAGGACTGAAATCCATGGGCAGGGACACATTTCACTAATGTTTCACTGATGTGCACCGACCCTCCAGCCTGTCCTGTCCACCCTTACAGAGGTGCAGGACTCAACTGTGCTCAGCTACAAGCCCAAACCCAAATTCTGCTAGCAAAGGCACTGGAAATCAGGACCAGGTTATGAAATTCTGGGTAGCATAGACTTCAGTTGGGCAACTTCAAGCACAGGTGCAAACCTCCCATGGTGTGGGTGGAGATGTTGCTCATCTGTTCCTTTCTCCTGGCTAATCATCTGGATACTCCAGAAATGCATCATCCAAAGGCAATTTTAAGCTTCTGCGGCAGAGGGTGAATCTCCAGCCTCCATAGCCCAGCATTCCTGGGTTTTGGGGTTTGCCACTGAACACCTGTAAACAAAACCTCTTAGTGCTGTTGGGGGAAAGCAGTGCTTGAGCTACCCCTGGAAATACAAATGCCAATTCCAGCTGGAAGAGAGCAAGGATGTAATCCCCATGGATTTTCCACCTGATTCCACAAATTCCAATACAAAATTCAATCTCAGAGCAGGAAATGTTTTAGCCAGTCAGATCTCTTGGGCTCTGTTTGCCTTTGCTTGGCTCTACCTTCTCACTGCCCTCCTTGCTCTTGCTACCTCTCATTGTACTCCTCCAGTCCAGTCTCTTCCCAGCTCTTAGGTTTGCATCCAAAGGACTTCATCCAAAGAAGTGTGACCAGCAGGTCGAGGGAGGGGATTCTGCCCCTCTGCTCTGCATTTGTGAGACCCCACTGGACTACTGTGTCCAGATCTGGGGTCCCCAACATAAGAAGGATGTGGATCTGCTGGAGCAAGTCAGAGGAAGTCACGGAAATGCTCAGAAGTCTGGAGCACCTCTGCTATGGAGACAGGCTGAGAGAGCTGGGGGTGTTCAGCCTGGAGAAGCCTCTGGGGAGACTTTCTAGAACCTTCCAGTACCTAAAGGGTCTCCAAGAGTGCTGGAGAGGGCCTTTTGACAAGGACAGGTAGTGATAGGACAAGGAGTAATGGCTTTAAACTAAGAGAGGGTAGATTTAGATAACATATTAGGAAGAAATTCTGTACTGTCAGGGTGTTGAGGCCCTGGCACAGGTTGCCCAGAGAAGCTGTGGATTCTCCATCCCTGGAAGGGTTCAAGGCCGAGTTGGATGGGGCTTAGACCAACCTGGTCTAGTGGGTGGCATCCCTGCCCATGGCAGGGGCTTGGAACTACATGATCTTTAAGGTCCCTTTCAACCCAAACTGTTCTATGATTCTTTATCTCTCAGCTGGGTCCTTTTCACAGCCTTTCTCAACCTGGAAAGGAAACTAAAGGCTTTACACCCAGTCTCCGGGCTCATTCCTGCATGGCAGACAGCAACAGTTCCCACAAAATGGGCTGCTCTGCTCTCCAAACTCACAACTCAACCTCCTTTCCAGAGGAGGACGATGTCCCTGCTGGCGGCGCTCAGCCCAGGCTCACGCTGTGGGGTTGATGTGAGCATTGCTGGCAAACTCCTGACCCAGTGTCACTCTGTTATTAAAACGTGCCTCACGCTCAGCCAGCAAAGTCCTGCGTTGTTTTGGGCTCCACAACCGTTGCTGCTGCTGAGCATTTTGCAAATATCTGATGACACGGCCCCTCTCCTCCAGGCACGGTGATATAATTAGTCAAAAGCGTGATGGAAGGAAAGATAAAGAGAAAACATGGGTAGAGCTGGCACAGAGCCTGATGCTCTCTTCCTTTGTTTATAATATGTGCAAGGGAGGAAAGGCAGAGGAGAAGGAAGGATTTTGTGTATTTGTGGTGCACGCAGGTCTCGCAGCATTATTAAAGGCTAGTTTGATGAACTTTAGTTTTACATTCTGTTCTTCCCAAGATCTGTGAAAAAGTACATGGGATAGGCAAAAAACACAGTGCAAAGGGACTCTAAATGTCTCTCCAAAGACAATTAACTGCTATGATCATTCAGTAATAATGAGTTCGTGTTTGCAAACTAGCCCGACCGCAGAATATGCTGAACACGTTATCATCAGCTCCAAGCTCCCTGAAACCTGATCGTGCTTCAAAACACGCCGGGTTCCTCGCTGCGAGGAGCGCCACTTGCTTTTTTATCCTCTGCCTCCAAATTTCAGTATTATTTTAAAACTATAATTGAATTTCAATCCTCTGTGTGTGTGTGTGTGAAGAAAGGAAACACTTCTCCCAAGATTTACTGCATGTCTGTTACTGTGTGGGCTGTTTTGACTCTGCAGCGTAGCACAGACCATGCAAACCGCGCACTGTTGGAATCGGTTCAAACTTTTACAGTCCTTCAAATTGGGGCTGGAGCCGGAGAGGAAATACTAAAATCCTGTATATACAACTTCTGTCTGTGAGGGGGAGAGAAATTCCATGAAAATTAAGAACTCAATGATGTATAAATTTATATTCTGTTTAAAGGGTGGGTTGAGTTTTTTCTTTTTTTTCTTTTCTCTTTTGAGTCTTTCTTTTTTTCTTCAGTTGAAAAAACAATTGAACTCTTATATAAGGAAACCCAGGATCTTTAAATAACACTGGGTCCTGCTTGCTGGTGGCAGAATAGGGGCTCAATCTTTTCAAGCCAAGCCATCTAATTAGCATGTGAGCCAAGTTTTATGAAGGTGAGTCAGTTCAGATGTGTTGCTCCTGCGAAAGCCGAGCCAATTTCTCTTAATGGCATGTGCCGTGAGTAATTAAACCGGATTCTGCAATCAGCATATTGTCCTTCCTGGCTGCAAACAGCCGCCAGCAGGCTACAGTCAACAGGCCCATCCACAGCAGCTCCTGCCTGGCAGCGACTGGGAAGGCTCATGGCCAGGATGGGAGGAGGAAAGAGTTCAGGATGCTTTTATCACCCTCTGATGGCCTTGCCCTAAAGAGCATTTCAGTAGAAAACCAAAATCAAATATAATAACCTCATCTTGGGGTTTCCTATCCCACCAGCGCAATGCCCAGTGCCTGGTATCCAACTGGCTCCACTCCACCAGTACAGTCCTAGCCCAGCCCTGATTTTGGAAACAAGGACACCGTGACCCTCGCTGGCTTTCCAAAGAGACCTCACAGCCTCCCCAGCTACTGCATGCGGCTCTCATCCACGAGGAAGCTGCTCTAACCAGGACTGCTCCCATATTGTTTCCATTATCTTTTTATGACTGTCATGTGGACAGGGGAAAAGGGGAGGTGGGAGAAGACAAATAAGAGGAAAGGAGAAGCAGGACGTCAAGTTCTGCCTTTGAGGAGGGAGCTGACAAAAATGCAGCAGTCAACTCCCTCTAGCACATTTTTGCAGCCGCTGAAAATCTGAGCGAGCAGAGGCAGCCCCACAATGGGAGAGACCCAGCACTTCCCTCAAATGCCATTTTACATCCTCCCCTTGCAAGCAGGAAGGTTGTAACCTCGTCCCCCCCTTTTTTTTTTTTGCTTTTCTTGTTTTGTCCCAGGCAATTTGCTCTTGATCACACAGGTCAGGAGAAAGTAAGCACAAGAGATTGATAAATTGCTTTCTGCCTGGAAACCCTGACGTGGCTCCAGCAGGACACAGCGCTCAGCCCCTTCCCAGCCGATGCCACATCCTTCTGCCCCAGCGGTGACACGCACGGCCCCGTGGGTCACAGCACCACAGCACACACCTCACAGCAGCCCCCGCACTGGGGTGTTGGCAGCTCATATCTGCACACCCTTGCATGTCCCCAGACCCTCACCGGCCAAACCATCCTGTCCTCCATCCCTGTGACAAACATCTGACTCTGCTGAGAGCCGTTTGGAAAACAGGATCATTTTATTTCGTTCTGAGTGCTCCCACTGGTGCTAATGGGTTGAAGTGCTGCAGCTTGATGCCACCAGGCTGGGGACACAGCTCACCTCTCCTAGCCCACATGGGTGTCCACAGCCCCAGGCTTTGCCTCTGCTGCATGGATCTCCAATAATCCCTGCTCTCCATCCACATGCTAAAATGTTTCTGATGTTCATCCTTCTGCCAAAGGGGACTAAAATGAATCTCAAAAATTGGTCAGTGAGCGTAAGTTTGCTAACCTGGTTGGGGCATGAAAGACAGAAGTGAAGAGCTCTCATTTGGCTGAGAATTGGGTGGTGATATCAGACTGGCTGTCAAAGGAAGAGATGAGAGACAGATGAAAAGGGGAAATCATCTTCTCCAAGTACTATTCCTAGCAAAAACTCTGCACTGGTGAAAACTCTTTCTATTGCTGGTCTTTACTGAGATATTTGTTAGAACTGTGTGTGAACACCTCACTTAAACTCTCTAAAATCTCCTGAAATAAAACATGTAAAGTTACTGCCTTTGTATTAGGGCACAGGCAAAGCTCAAAGCAGCACATCCCATAAAAAGTGGTTGCATCCAATGCTTCTACAGCATGGCAGCAAACACTGGGTGCACATAACTAGGGTGGATTTTTTTGTCCATGTATGGTCACATTTCCATTGATGTTTTAACCTTCCCTCAAAATAAATAATTTTTATAATGGAAATTTTTTTGACCACAGGAAAACCGTCAGACCTAAAATGCACATTGCTGTCCTTTATGGGAGCTTCACTTATCTGCTGGGGTTTCTGTTTTCTTCAGGGACAAGAGGTGCAGCCAGACTGCACTGCAAGAACAGCTTGAGACCAGAAAGGAGACATCAGGATGGGCAACCAGGTGGCTGAAACAAACCGGATCGAGAAAAGCAAATTACTGCTGCCACTGTCAGCTGCAGCGTATTCAGTTCCATTTTAACAGACCCAAGAAGACTTCTGTTTTCATCAAAAGTGTCTGCAAAAGAAAAATCACTCTCAGGCAAGGACTCATTGTTTCCTTCCTTTCTGCTGAGTGATGACAGATCTCACAGAAGCCCTAAGCATAGGTGAAGTAGGAGAACCACATAAATATAAGCTAAAATGCAGCTCTGCTTCCTTCCCATGGAACACCGTCAGCCCTTGTAAATTCTGCAATGTGAGCAGCTGGTTCAGAGGCAGAGGGGAGCAATAAACAACGCCGGAAGCGATCGCTGGCATTGCTGGGGAGGGTCATGGGAAGCCCAAAAGCAGTGTGCCTGCGGTGCTGTGGGCTGTGTGCTCAGTGTATGTGCTCCCCAGGGGGGACACAGCCCAAAGAGGTGATGAGAAAGCACAGAGAGGTATTCTCTCCATCTCATCATACCCTGTCTGGAGGCCTGTGTGCAGACACCAGAATAAGATGGGCAGAAACCTCTTGCTCCCACAGTTTGTGCCATTTTCCACTCACATGTCCCAAAAAGACTGAAGATAGTGGGTCAGGCTTCAATATATTCTTTTAAAAGCCATCCCAAGGCAGAGAGTGCACCACTCCTCCAGCTGACTGACATGGTAGGAAGAGGCATCTCTGAAAAGAAATATCAGTTTAGTCTCATGCTTGCACCACTTCTTAAACAACTTAGGGGAAAAATTAAAATGAGAGACTTTGGGGTCTCTCACCAGTGGGTCATGCATGGCTCCTGAAGCACCAGCACAGCTTCTTCCTCAGTTGTTAGCAACAATTTTGGATGTAGCACAAGGGCAGTGTGACTGCAGCACTGCTGCCGAGGATGTGCCAGCAAGACACGAAGTGCTCAGGTCACCCTGCAGCTCTTGGTTGGGACCGCTCAGCTCACTCTGCCCTGACACCCTGGGGCTGCCGTGGGCGCCAGCCACTGTCAGGCCAGCTGGGATGTGTCTGCACATCTCCGCTCCCTAGGTAGTCATCTGCTAAAAAAGCTCATTTAGGCCACAGAAGGAAAGCTGAGAGGAGACACGGTTGCTGTCTAAAAATACATTGGGGCAAGCATCAGAGAGGCAGCTGAGCTATTGAAGCTAAAAGACAATGTTGGCACGGGAACAAACGGGTATGAAGAGGCCAGGAATAAATTAAGCAAAAAATTAGGGAGAGAAAACAACCCTCTGAGAAGCTCTCGCCTGGAACAGGCTTCCAATAGGGACAACATGACAAAAAGTGGTTTTCAGTCAGATGGATCTGACTAAATTAATGAAGATATAGGGTGGATGTGGGGGCGTTTTATATCACTGCTGTTTGAAACACCAAGGGTCACAGAATGCAGCCAAGTGCTCCCTCCTACTCCCACATCCCTCATTCTTATGGATGTGGAGGTGTCACTATGCTGGACACACAGGCAAATAGAGACATAGATTTGACCTAAGAAGTCCCAATGTCATCACAGAATCACAGAATGGTTTGAGTTGGAAGGGGACCTTGAAGATCGTCTTGTTCCACCCCCCTACCATGGGCAGGGACACCTTCCACCAGACCAGGCTGTTCAGAGCTCCATCCAGCCTGGCCTTAAGCTCTTCAGGGATGGGGAAGCCACAGCTTCCCTGGGCAGCCTGTGCCAGTGTCTCCCAACCCTCACAGCAAAGAATTCCGACCTAAAACCTAATCTAAACCTGCTCCCTTTCAGTTTGAAGCCATTACCCCTTGTTCTGTACCTATATGCCCCTGCCAAAAGTCTTGCCCCATCTTTCCTGTAAGTTCCCTTCAGGTACTGGAAGGCCACAATTAGGTCAACCTGAATCTTCTCTTTTCTAGGCTGAACAATTCCAGTTCTCTCAGCCTTTCCTCATGGGAGAGGTGCTCCATCCCTCTGATCACTTTGGTGCCTGCTCTGGACTGGCTCCAGCAGCTCCGAGTCCTCCCTGTGCTGGGACCCCAGAGCTGCAGGTGGGGTCTCACCTGAGTGGGGCACAGGGGCAGAATCCCCTCCCTGCCCTGCCCTCCCTGCCCTGGCTGCAGCCCAGGGCACAGGTGATTTCTGGGCAGCCTGTGCTCATGGCCAGCTCATGGCCAGTTTTCCATCCACCAGCGCCCCAAGGCCTTCTTGGCAGGGCTGATTTGGTCTGCTCATCCCCCAGCCTGGACTGATAGCAGGAATTGCCCTGATCCAGGTGTAACACCAGCACGTTGCCTTGCTAAATGAGATTCCCATGGGCCCTCTTCCCGAGCCTGTCCAGGTCCCTCTGGGTGGCATCCCATCCTTCAGGTGTGTCAACAGCACCACGCTGAGGTCCCATCCAAGTGTCTGTGTTTGGAAATGGAGCTAAGGGTAAAAAGCCCACTATAACTTTTTCCATGAGTTTGGCCATCTTTGTAACCTATTTTGTGCTGGTGCCCTCCAGGACTCTAATGCAAAGAGATTGCAGAGGTAGGTTTGTGTTTCATTGTGTATGATGCAGAAACATATACGAAATACAGGCTCCCTGACATCCCTGAGACACCTAAACTATCCTCAGGTTAACTCAGGTGCTGTAACTCAGACTCATTCTGTAAACACTTCCAGGGTACATTATTTCACATCTGCTCCAGCTGTACTGTCTCAGTCATCCCAAACAAGAGCAAATAAACCCTCCCCACCCCACCCTTTATCATATTTCTCCGTACTTTTAGGCTCAATCTTGGGAATGCTGTTACCAAGCATAGTAATCTTTACATGTATTTTTTCAATAAAAATCAGTTGCTGTTCTCATAGACACAGAATCATTTTACATAAAACCCCACCAGCCCTTCTTCCATCCCATGATCTACAAGTCTTTTTAGGATCCTTCTGGCCATTGGAGACTGGAAATATGAGCAATTACATCCGATTTAAGAGAGGGTGGATATGGAACCATCAGAGAGAAACTGTTTTTTGTAACTTTCCTGTTTCCAAGAGAGCCACAAAAGGCTCCACCACATCTACAAGTGCATCTAGAGGAAAACAACCAAATTTTTTTCACTTTGAGAACAGAGAGAAATGCACTCTTGCAGCTGTGCAATAATCCACCATGCAATAGTCTGTGTATGACAAGCTTAATATTTTTTCCAAAAACACCTTCACCTCAGATGCACTCAGTTTACAGACTTCGGGAACATGCTCCCACCAAGAAAGATGAAGGCAGGGAATATCTGGAAGTCCTCTCCATTCTGGGTTGCCCAAAGGCGTTCTCCTCATGGTCGTGTGCTCTGAAGGAGCACAGTGTGAGCCCAGGAGCTAACCCCACACTTGTGAATTGAGATCATCTTCCCATTCCAGCACATGGCTCTTGCACATTTTGTTTCAAAATGAAATGGCATTAAGGAGACCTTTGGGAAAGGAAACAAAAATGGTGCTTGATTTCTTTTTTTGGGTTGGTTTTTTTTGTTTGTTTTTTGTCCTATCCACCACTTCTTCTCAAGACCTCAAGTCCCAGGACATCCTGCCTGACACAATCCAGAGCTGGCCCCTTCAGGCACTAAAAAAAGTCACAGCTTTGGGTTTTCCAGGCAGAAAGTTCACTGGAAGGGCCAAGGGAGGGGTTTTGTCCTTCCTGAGGAGGATGAGAAATTGCAAGAGAAACCTGGATGTTGGTTGTAAAGGTAGGAACTAAACTCTTTGAGAAGCAGGACAAACCCATTAATATTTTTCTTCTCGTGTCCACGTTGATGGTGTTTTAACAAAGTGTAATTTAATTTGAGAATGTTCACAGCAGCTCACAATAGTGACAAGAATAAATGAGCCATGACATTTCATATCAAGAGCAGTAGGTGGAGAACTCATAGATGAGATATCGTGAAAACTATGAGACCCCTACAGCCCACTCCTCTCTCCATATTCATCTGAAACACTCATTTTTCAGCTCCGTGTTCTAACACAGGAACTGCCTCCCCTGACTCTCCATGAAGAACATGAGATCCTTAAATATTCCTGCATGGGAACATCTCCTCTGCCCCCAAAGAACATCCCTTTCTCCATACCCTCCCACAGAGCACAACAAGCCCCAAATCTGCCAAAGGAACTGTCTCAAGAAGGAGGAAAGGAGGTGATTCCCTCCATGCTTTTCATATTCCACAAGGAAAGGAGCATGGGAGAAGCACATGCTGCAGCTAAATGTGCTTCTGTTTCTGGAGATATTTCTCCTCTTTATGATCATGTGTCATGGTGCTGTCACTGTGCAGGCACCTCAGTAGTTATAAGTGCAGTGTCTTCAAGCACAACTCTTTGACACCATATGACAACCCACAATCCCTCCATTTCAACCTCAATTTCTTCGCTCTGCTTGCCTTTCAGATGCAGTGAGAAAGAGGGATCCACCTTGGAGCTCAGTGACAGCAAATTGGCCTGTTCCACCCCCGCTCACAGCAGGCAGGAACACACAATCTGGAAATCATTGTCACCTTATAAAAGTGGTCACTTATTTTGAGGACCCAGTAAGTCAGAGTCTGCTTCATACGTGGAGCCTGGCACAGCTTTCCTCCCAACTTTCCTATATGAAATTTTGGGCTTAGCACCTTTTTTTCTGCAAAATTTGCTTTTGAGTGTTGAACTATTTTCCTGCTAAAGTTTGCCTCATGCTGAGATCTAAAAAACAGCTTTTTGGCTAAAAATGAATCACTGAGGTCAGAAAGTTTCTACAGACCTCATAAACTCCATAGTCCTGAGTGACTTAAGGCTACAACCATAGGGTTGCTTTTGGGACAGTCTTTGACTGAACCAGGAATTTGGTTGGCCACTAGTCAGGTCCCTGTGGGGACTGTCACTTCAGGAGGTATTTTACTATTTGAGCTGTCTGTGAAGATGGTGGCTCTGACAGAAGCATCTGCTGTGTTGTGTGGACTTTTGAGACAGAGGTGACTGCAGCAGTGGAGCTCTGCCTGCCATGCACACGATGAAGAAGTGCAAGAAAAGAGGAGGGCTTCCCTCCTGGACCCCTCTCCTCCATCTCTGGCCCTCAGCATCCTAATCTACTGACTTCCCATGCCATGCTCATACTGCTCCTCAACTGCAAGATCATTTTTACAAATCTTCCACCGTTTGCCTCTAAATCCTCCTCCTCTCCCAACTGGAAGGTGACTTCCTCACCTCCCACGTTAGGATGCATGGCCCCGGAGCAGCCACCTGGGAGCCAGCAGCCACTCAGGACGCCAGGGCTGTGGTTTCCAGTGCAACAAAAATAACATCGGGGCTATCAACCTATTTCAGGACCATTCCCTCATGCAGGGCTACCCAGCCAAATTATTCCACGCTGCTACTGTACTGTACTGGCTGATGGACACTGCGTGTGCCCTGCATACTGTACATTCCCTTGTAAGGGCTTGCCCCGTTCCCCGCTCTGCTCTGAGGTGTCATCTGGCCTTCTGCCCCACACCTGCTGGCGGAAAGGTCCCCACAACACCCACTCTTGAAATCCCGCTCCCAAGGCTTTCCTGGGAGCTCCCCGGCAGGATGCAATGGCTTTGAACAAAGGAGGGGCTCCCAGGGCAGAGCTGAGATGCTGCGCTGTGGTTCTGCAGTTCAGGGACGTGGTTCTCTGGTTGTGCAGCACCCTCCTGCAGCAGACATGGTTCTCTCTAGGAAACTCACTCTTTTTTGCTAGATTCTCTGCAGGGAAAATCCTGAGCCAGGGACTGGGGTGTGGGAGGAAAGAGGGTGATATGAGAGCCAGGTTCAGCACAGGTCCCTCTGATGGATCTCTGTACATCAGAGATCCCAGAGCCAGAGCTTCACGCGGGATTTCTCATTATTGATGTTAGCAATTCATAACAGCAAACCCAAACTTTTGCAAGATCCACAGGGGCACCGTGATCATCGCTGAGGAACAGGGTGGCAATGAGCTGTGTTAGTGTGACACCTCATGAGATGGGATTCTGGGCCACACCAAGGTCTGCAGGGGTGACCATTATTAATGAGGTGGTCTTGGAACAGAAATGTGCAAAAACGGTGGATAGTGGGCTTTACAAGAGTCAAGAGTGCTGAGGATTGGGACTGGATCCATCCTATCCCTCTGTATTTTTATTGAGATGTCTCACTGCCCTGTGCTCTCTTTACAGCCTGTGGAGATAATTCAAACCTTAGGTCTAGAGCAACTCATGTCTATTGACTTTAGAGGGAATTTGGACCAGATGCTGCTTCAAAGTTAGGGACCTGAGTTAGCGGGTAAACCTAAGCTGAAACCTGCAGTTTAGCACAAGGTACAGGAACATTCCTGAAACACAAAGATGTGTGATAGTGCTGACCTGTGGAAAACCCCTCGAGAGCAGGAAGGAGCTGCAAGTCCCAAAGCCAACCAGCTGCTGGGCCTCCCTCTTGAACTGGGGGGCTCATTTCCAAAATTACTGCCATGGTGCAGGTGGTTTATTAATTTTGAGAGTTCACCACAGCTTAGAATCACGAGATAGGACATCCTGAGTTGGAAGGGACCCACAGGGATAATCAAGTCCAGCTCTTAGCCCTGCACAGGACATCCCCAAAAATCACACCATGTGCCTGAGAGCATTTTGCAAACACTCCCTGAGCTCTGCCAGGCTGTGCTGTGCCCACTGCCCTGGGGAGCTGCTCCAGTGCCCAGCCACCCTCTGGGTGAAGAACCTTTTCCTGATATCCACCCTAAACCTCCCCTGACACAGCTTCAGGCCATTCCCTCAGTCCTGTCACTGTCACCACAGAGCACAGATCAGTGTCTGCCCCTCCTCTTCCCCTCACCATGAAGCTGTAGCTGCACTGAGCTCTCCCCTCAGTCTCCTCCTCTCCAGGCTGAACAGACCAAGTGCCCTCAGCTGCTCTCACACAGCTTTCCCTCAAGGCCCTTCACCATTTCTCCCTGTTGAGCTTTCCAAAGGAACATCTCCCCCCACAGTCTGCATCCACCAAAGATACCAGGCACTCGACAGGCACATAACAGGAACTTTCAGTACTTAATTCAAAATTCACAACCCTGAAATTCACACAGCTGCTGTTTACTCCAGGGAATACCTGATGTTTGTAGGGACCTTGGCTCCCACCAACAAGGTGCCTTCCTGCCTGTTAGTGGGCACTGCCTTCCTCTGTATCATTGACTTTTACTCCTGCTTTCATGTTTTCCTTGCAATAAAATATTTAACTACCCAATTTAAAAATTAGCATGGTTCTTACCATGCAAGGCATGTCAAGCTAAAGACCAGCATAAGCAGAAAGCAAAGCACACTAGAAATGTCTGGTTTGCTTATCCACAGCCATAGTCCTTGCAAAATACTCAAAACACATTTTGGCATTGCTCATTTCTCACACTGCACACAAAGACAGCCACGGTGCTGGAAAGGGCTTGGGTTTCGCTCTGGAAATGGAGCTCTCCTCCACAGCACGGCAGCCATGACAACTCAGGAGGCACAGGAGGCACTTCACCCCTGCCAAGAGCAGCAGGAGCAGAAGGGGCCATGTACGAAGGCATCTCCTGCTGTTCCAGCAGCCCACACTCATACCTGAGGAGCTCACAGTGTAACCAACCAACCCTGAAGCATGAGATTCTGTATCTAAGGAGCACCACTCACTGCAGAACCTCCTGCCCATTTTCAGCAGAATCATAGAATGGCTTGAGTCGGAAGGGAGCTTAAAATCACCCAGTTCCAGCCTCCCTGCCACAGACAGGGATGACACTCACCAGACCAGGTTGCTCCAAAACCCATTCATCCTGGGCTCAAACACTTCTTTGGGCAACCTGTGCCAGTGCCTCTCTGATCCCACCCATGGGGGTAAACCAGTAAGAATAATTACGCTTTTGAAACCAGCAGAAGCTCTGCGGCTCTCAAGCAGTGATGTGTCTCTGCTGTGGCTGCAATGTTGCTTCCAGACAGGCACAACCTTCACTTGAAAGCACTGCTCAGCACTGGGCACCTTCAAAAGCTCACACAGCAATCCCAAGCCAGATCACTGCCCCACTGCCTCACACTGAGAGGAGCCACTCTGCAAAATCTGGAAGCTGTTCCCTTGACCCATCAGATAAGGCTGCTGCAGGATCCAATTTCTCAGCAACACTCCTGGCCAGCAACCGAAGCAATTCCTGCAGTAGCCCAGCCTGATAAAACTGCTGCTAGATTCCTCCCTTTTTGGCTGAAGATTTAATTTGAGATCTAGTATCCCACTGTGTACTCCCCCAGACTTCCAAAATGTTCTCCAAACAGCCTTCCCATCTCGCGCTGCCAGGCTTTGCACATCTGGAGTCCAGACCTCATTGTCACTGACCCAGGACTCACCATAGCTCTCCTCCTCCAGCTCGAAATTAAACACATGCAGTCGCCCTGATCTGAGCACAGCTCTTCTGCCAGGTGGTGTCAGCATCCCACAGGGCCAC
Source organism: Origma solitaria (assembly GCA_013397895.1). Classification (NCBI taxonomy): domain Eukaryota; kingdom Metazoa; phylum Chordata; class Aves; order Passeriformes; family Acanthizidae; genus Origma; species Origma solitaria. The sequence goes on along the minus strand of VZRL01004692.1, from coordinate 401,349 downwards.
GTCCAAGGGCTCACGTTTGCTTTTAAAACAAAACAGCCCTGGCTCAGGGCACCCACGCCGAATTCCTGGGAACCCCACAAAACGTCAGCTGTGTCCTCAGTAATCAATACAGCCTCTCCACCCACATCAGCCTGAGGATGAAATCAGGGAAAATTTGTTACTGGGCTTCTTTTTTTCTCCTCAAGATGGGAGACTCTGCAAACAGGCTGTGGAAATAGTCTCAAATTATACCCCCTCAGAAGCACCAGCAGTCATCAGATAAGTCCCCATCTGTGGGAAGCCTCTGCAGGTGACCACACTGGTGAGTGTAACTTCTGCCAATGCACCATTTTGGAGTATAGAGCAATTATGATCAGGCCACGGAGGCCAGGATATCCCCAGCCGTGTAGGAAGTGCAAGAATCGCCTCTCCTCTCCTCTGCTTTACATATTTGAGAGAAAGGTACCCAGCTCCACACCTGCCTTGTGCAGGGTGTGCTCTGTCTGTCTGTCGCCCTGACAGAGACATCACACTGACATCTCGGAGCTGTGAGCTCTTAGGAGGGCACAGGACCACAGGAAAAGAAAGATCCGTGCAGGGAAGATAATAACCCTCCCCTGCTCAGTACTCTACTCTGCAACCAGTTCTGAATTTGTGTGAAGCTTCTAGTGATCTTCAGGGTGTCTCTGGAAAGATTCCATTCAATAAACTTCTGGCAAATAAAACACTTTCTTTTGTCTCACCAAGATTAATCCCTTTGCTTATGGAGCTTGGTCGCTCCAGACATCCAGCTCATTCCAGCAAAGAAACCCTCCAGGTGCAGTTTGTCCTGCTCCTGTTTGAGGAGGACATCCTCATCCTCTCCATCTTCTGCTCTGAATCATCAGGTGTAAATCATCAGTAATGGTTCCCACCTGGAGGAGTCTGGAGGGAGCACAGACTGGACAGATGTTCTGTTTTCAGAAGACAGCAAGTGATATATATGTAAGAACAACAGGCACTGTGAGAGAAGTGAGGCTGCTGTTAGCAACCCTTGGAGGGAAGGGTCAGGATCAGCTACTGTCAGCTTGATGCTATCGAACAAAAGGGAGAAGCACAGGGAGATGTGAACCCCTCCTTCAAAAAATCCTCCCTCTAGCATCACCTAACCAGAGCCTTGTGGTACTAAAAATGACATTTTTGCTCAATACTTGAATTCCAAGGTCCCATCCATCGCTGAACACTGTGATGGGCGCCAGGACCATGTCCTGCACATGTGTCTCTCCTCCTTAGCAAACACCCAGAGTATCTCAGTGCATCTGGTGTTGACAAGATGGACTTTAACTTTGGAGAGCTCTTGGGTGCCAGAATGAAAGCACTGAAGAATGAGATCTTCTGCTGCTGGAACGGGCGTGTGTTCAACAATGACTCAGGACAGGAAAATGCCACTTACTGAAACTCCAATACTTGTTTCTCAACCAGCCAAAGCTCTTGGAGGTCTCCCATCTAAATGCTAACCAGGCCTGGAGCCGCATGTCTTTTGAGACCTCACAAGAGCAGCTGCAGTATAAGGAGGACACTGTGCTATTCGGGGCAAACTGGTAGACATACAATTTGTAGAAAGACCCTCCTGGAATGTTTAATAGGTTAATATTGAATGTTTTATTTCGGCTGTCCTGCTTCAAGTTTCACTGATCAGTGGGTAGCTGAACAAAACACACAGGTTTTGTTTGTGCATGTTGGTATCTGAGTGAAATGCTTTGAGGCACAGTCTGTGACCAGGGAATCTAAAGGGAGGAGTAGCTAGTCAAAAGAAAATAAATATATTATTACATTTATGCATATGTGAGGGTGGCAGTTTTCTCCTGGCAACACCTTTAAGGCTTCAGCCTGCAATCTGCTCTCAGTGTACTTGCTTAGCCAAAAATCTATGGTCAGAATATGGGATTGCAGCTGTGCTCTCCCCCAGCCCACACTGAAACACTCATTCAAAATAAATTATGCCAAAAAGACAAATCCTCCCTACGAATTGTGCAAGGATTAGCATCGTGCAGGGATCTCTTTAAGCCCTTCGCCCATATACACCCCATCCTAGCACAGACCCGCTGCGAGCTCAGGATTTACGAGCTGGAGCCGTGGGCAGTGCGGTCAGCTGGGGAAACTGAGACCGAGCCCTGATCCCCCAGCCCAGCGCTTCGGCACGGGGCTCAGCTCAGCTTCACCGGCCCGCGATCCGCCTGAGGAGCCCCGGAGAGAGCAGGACAGCGCCTGGCGTGGGCTGTGCATCCGTCCATCCATCCATCCGTCCATCCATCCATCCATCCATCCATCCATCCATCCATCCATCCATCCATCACCCGTCCGTCTGTGTGGCACTGCCCTCTGCCGGGGGCGCGGCGGCTCCCGCGTGTCCGGCGGTGACACAGCCCAGACACAGCGGCGACAGCGATGCTTGGGGGGCAGAGGGGACATGAAAAGCTGCTCCTGCCTTCGGGCAGGCTCGGGCTGCCCCCCGCACCACGCAGAGAGCGCGAAACCCAAAGCGGAGCAGCGGGAGATGCTGCGGTGCAGATGCACCCGCACACAAAAGTCTGCTCGGATGGTGCAGATATCTACGGCAGGCATAAATTATAAACACACTGACCAGTGAAAAATTAGTAATAACTTCCCTTGAATCACAGGATAAGCTTAGTTAAACAGCAGAGCGAGCAAGAGCATGTGAGTGCTTTCTGGCACTGATGACACAGTCAGACACAATTTCACATTGTTGTGCTGTGATTACCAAAATGGCAGACAGAAATGGTGTAGGTGCACTTAGGAGGCATCCTGGTAACAAAAGTTGTCAGAAGAAGGCCAAGATAAACACATGGGGCTGCAAAAAGGCAGAGCAGCCCCTCAATACACAAGGAAGATGGCTGGTAAAAAAATGTAAATTTGGTATACAGTGTTAGGAGCAGAGGAACACACCACCATCATCACCCTTCCCCTTTTGGGGCCTGGCCAGTAGCAAAAAAACATCACCCATAAATTGGAAAACAGAGAAAAAAAGAAAACAAGATTGATTCTGGCTTGCTCTCTCAAGCCTGGCCACCTTGACCTGGGGGATGGGAGCCACTGAGCCTGCAGCCACCAGCACTCACTACACAGCACTCAGCAGCTGTGTGTTTTTACACTGATGTGTATGGGATTGCTGGAGACTGACCATCAGCTGGAAGGATGGATGGATGGATGGATGAAGGGATGGATGGATGGATGGATGGATGGATGGATGGGTGGATGGATGGGTGGATGGATGGGTGGATGGATGGATGGATGAATGGATGGATGGATGGATGGATGGATGGATGGGTGGGTGGATGGGTGGATGGATGGATGGATGGGTGGATGGATGGGTGGGTGGATGGATGGATGGGTGGATGGACTGATTCATATGCAACACAACGCTCTGCTCGGGAAGGACTACAACCTCTTGAACATGAGGGTCTCCTCCTAAGCTCTAAACTCAAGAGAACAGCTAAGGCTTAAAAGCACTATTCAGATCTGCTAAAAAACCTGTTAGTATAATCCCTTATGGATCCGGACTAGTGTAGTGATCCATACAAATATCCAACCTCCCTCTGAATTTTGCTAAGTCCCTGGATTCAGCAGTACTCCACAGCAACACCTTTCAGAAAATGATTGCACTTTCCATGAGAAAACTCTCTGCAGATGCCCCTTGAATGAGGTGTGTGACATAAAAAAAACCCAATACGATCACATAAAACAGTGGGAGATCCTTACTTTGGAGAGCAGAGCAACAGCTCATCTCAGAAAGGAAATCCTTGATGCTGAGGCCAGGTACTCAGCCTGGATTTTTCCTAAGCACTGCACTTCTCTAACCACATAGCCTGGGAAGCACTGTAATTGATAAAAAAGTGAAACCCACTGCATTTTAGCTTCTCACCCCTCCTTTTCATCTGGAAGGAGGCTATTACAGAGCTGAGCTCCAGGATCTGAAGGCCACAAAGTTGGGCAGCGATCAATGGAAAGTCTATCTGAGGGTGTGAAGGAAAAGAAATGCATTCACACAGGGAAATCTGGCATCAGTAAGAGCAGCAAATGAGACAGAGAAAAAGGTTTCCTCTCTCTTGGGGAAAAAAGAACCAGAGCTATCCCAGCAACTTTTATGGACTACAGTCCTGTAGCCAAACCTGGAATCTCCTGGCTGCTGCAAAGGACTTTCTGATATTCCCCAATATACAGAGTGAAGTAGCCTGTTTCATACACTGCACTTGTCCCTTTTGATTTATGCCCACCAAACTTTGTCTGCTGCAAGAAAAGCAGAGCCAATGGCAAGTGAGGTACTCCAAGGAGAGCATGACTGTCCGCAAAATTTCCCTTCAGGAAGGGCTTTGGAGGAGAAGCAGCACAAGCTGGATAATCACATTAGTGATTTAGTGAGCATACACCCATTTCTGCTGATCCTTCCATTCCCTTCCAGCTCAGCCCAGAGAAGAGGCTGGGTGGTGTTTCCCAACCCTAAAATGAGTCCCTGCTCATTGCTGCCAAGGAGGCCATCAAATCCATCGGTTCCATCTGGTCAGGATGAAACTCCTGCCTGCAAAGACTCCTGTTGAAATTTCAAGCATCCTCTTTTCTAGCAAACTGAAAAACCCCATGGATCATACTTGTGTAACCCTAAACTCGCTCCTAAAACTGCACCTGCAAAAGCCAAAGTTAGAAGGTCTGTGAGCAGCAGGATTAAGCAAGCCTGGATTCCCACCAAGTATCGCAGCCAGAGCTGGCTGGCTGAAACAGGGTGGGAAATTACTTACCTTTATTTCTCCCCTACCCAGGCAGAGATTTTTACATTGTTTATGAACTTGTAATACCTTTAACAACTCTCCCCATATGTAAAGTTTATTTAAAATTGGCCATGAGCTAGCTGGGGAGCCAGCAGGCAGAGGTCACAGTATATAACCTTTATTTCTTCAGTAAACCTAAAAAAAAA
>VZRL01004692.1:366596-396365 GCA_013397895.1 Origma solitaria | reverse complement strand
AAAAAAAAAAAAAAAAGATACTTGTCATTCAACTAACCACTGACTTTTCAAGGACAAAGTTAAAGCCAGGTGCAGGGTACAGCAAAGGCAATATGCTGAGTGGCAACCACATCCCCTCTGACCTGCCCTGCTTGCTGTGGGCATCCTTGTGATTGCAGGCACATCAGCAAAAAGCAAACTGCTCTCATATTAGAATTGGCACCCAACCCAAGGGTCCCAACTCAGCCTGGGCTCACAGATATCAAAAAACAATAACAAACAAACAAAACAAAACAAAAAATAATTGAAAAAAAATTGCCTGCTAAAAGATCCATCACTTTAAAACTTCCCCTAGTGTTCTCCAAAGGTTGGAGGTATTCCATTATTCTACTGTGGGAACCCAATGCTGGATCTGCAGGTCCTCCCAGAGTTATGTCTGTACACATAAGCAGGAAAAAAGGCCTCAACACTCAGTTGCCTCCTTGTTTCTGTATAAGAACACGTTTGCTTGTCCCCCCTCTTTCCAGGGAGCTGGTGACACAAGGGGTGACTGCAGGCTTGGTGTTTCAGCTGCTGAGGTGACATGTGCCATGGACAGCATGTTACACATCCTTGTGATGGTCCTATCCCTTTCTTCCACGTTGCCCTTTTATGGGATGATGAATTGAGCATCATTCAGTTCTTGCCTAACAGCCAGTGCAGATGGGAAAAAAAGTCAGAACCAGAATCAAATCACTCCAGGTGCATTTGCTTCGTTCCTGGATTTTGCAGCCGTGTTTCTAGCACCACTGGTTGAGAAATGATACGTTTTTGGCTTACACTTTTCATGGCAGCTTTACACTGGGAAATATCTCTGTCAAAGGACTGAAAGCTGCACAGGAATGTATTTCATTTGGAACTCTGCATGTTGATGATTGCCAGTTGCTGGGTCGAACATCAGGATCTCTTCACAGATACATCAGGAAGTTGTACTACCAGGTGTGATCATTTTATGGCAACTCTGTCTTCTGCGGACTGCAGAGGGAAATGACAGCAAAGCTCTGATCTGGGAAATGCTGTTTGGACAGAGAGCAGTGGTGCTCTCCCTGTCTGGCCCACATATGCTCAGGATACAGCTCCGGGTTAAAAAGGATGAGACCTCCAAGCAATGTCAGCTGGAGCAGGGGCCCAAAAGATCTCATTGCATTGCCTTAACCCACCGCAGCCATCCCCAGCAGCCAGCAAACCAGTCCAGAATGGGGGAGGAGACTTCACTGTCACATGGGCTGGATCAGGGACAGGCTACATCCCCTAATGAGAGTCAGAACAGGCTCACAAGACTAGCTCAGGGGCCAAGAAAAAGTCATGCTTACAAGTAGACCCCAAAACAAGAGCAGGAGTGGTATGCACACAATCCCTTTACAGTCAAGGATTGGGCTGAGGGTAAGAGATAAGCAGAGCTTGGGAAAAATGCTTGAGTTTCCCAGGCCAGCGTCTTAACCAGTTGTGTTTTACTTTCTCTCTTCACTGACACAGTGCTCAGAAAACTTGGAGTAGAGACAAAGCAGAGGCTCTCCAAACACAAGGAGGAGATTCCCCAGGGACATCAGACACGGCAGAAGCAGCTGCAGTGGATGTCGATGGGTGAGCTCACACCCTGCTGGGGCATCAATCAGTGCAGCTTCCAGCTGTTTTTGTCTGCAAACAACCCACCCCCCTCATCTGGGTGGCCTTCACACGGTGCATGTTGTACACAGACTGAAACACATCTCCCCTGTGCCTTCTCACCCCACCTGTGCTGCGGGTTTCACATGGCAGCTCTTCCCACTGCCACCACCGCTGCAGGTGCAAGGAGCAGCTGAAGCAAAATGCCAGCTGAGAGTGCACTGAGGCACGGAACAAATCCTCCCTGGACAGGCTGCAGGCAGGATTTCACAGGGAAGTGTTTTACTGTGTCAGGGTTGATTACATCCTTTGGCTCCAACTGGCTTCTCCAGATTTCACACATTATTTTCACAGGAGGAGAGAGAAACTAAATGGAAGTGTGGAGAACAGGTTTCCTGTTGTTTTTGAGCCTTCTCTTTATTTCTACACAATGGGGAGCCTCTTTTGTCCCCAGACCTCCTCTCCTAAGCTGGCATTCCCAAACACCACTCAATAAGAGAGGCAAGTTCTAGCCCCAGTGCTCAAATGTGCCTGAAGATGTATTTCCAACCAATAACAACCTCTGCAAGCTGTTAAGATGCTTTCACAGGATTGTACATTTTAAATCAGTCCAGGAGATGCTCTAATTTCAGCCATGGGGAGGTTCAACTCACAGTTCCTTCTGAATCAAGGACTTGCATTCCCTCCCCTCTACCCCAGCATCAGCTTTAGCTACAGGGAAGAGTCTGTCCCCAGCTCTATGACTTTTTCACAGCATATCCTATAAGGAGAGCCAAAAATGCCTCAGGAGCAAGGGTGAGTAACCACAACCCCAGCATCATCCAATCGAAAGGGCAAAATGAGAGAGACTGGAAAGAGCACTCCCTTCCTCCCCCAGGGCAGCTAAATCCATCCCCTGCCCACGGTGGGATCAGCTGCAGCTGAAACAGTCCTGGCTGGAGCTAATCCAATACCGTCTTCAAACTTTCCAGTGCTGGAAGGCCTCCCAGCACAATTCACACTAATGCTTCTCTAATCTCATGTTAGAAAAATCTCCTTATTGAACCTAAACCTCTCAGGATGCTCTTTGTGTCCCTTAGTTGTCCCTTCAGAATGATGCAGAGGGGAGAGGATAATCTCTCTGCATCATCTTCTGTCCCTTTGCATAATCTTCTCAGGACTAGGTGGTCTCTGCTTGCTCAAGTATCCTTGCCAGCCATGTTTTTAGAGATCTCGGGATTTTTGTTGCCCTCCAAGCTTCTCCGGTGGCATAGAGGATTGAGTCAGGTTGAGAGGCTCCGTGCATGAGCCCTGGGAAATGGAGCATCCAACAACACACGTAGCAACGCTCCCTCTAGAGCTGGAGACTGCTCCCTTCCACAAAACAGTACACGAGATAAATGCCCTGATCCTGAGCTCCACTTGTGTATTAAGCAAGGAAAGCGGCTCATTCCCACGCCCTTCACTTCAGGCTTACATTCCAGCACTCATCCTGCACGTGCTGGGTTCGGAGCTAAGGGTTTTTGCTGTTTGGATGCCTGGAAGCGGCGCAGGGCAGCCGGGGGAGCCCGGGCGCAGCCTGTGCGCATCCCGCACGACACTAGATGGGGCTGCGCGCCCGCTGCTCGCTCCCGGCCCCGCTGCGCACGGGAAATGCCTCCCAGAACTGCACCGGGAAGCCGAGCCCAAACTGAGTTTGCTAACCACGGGGAGCCCTCCTTGGCGCTACTTTCATGGACATTTCACCTCATCTGCTTTTATACCACGGCGTAAAATTCAGCATCTCTTACCTGCGAGCCCCCAGGTCAGCTGCTGGGCACGGGGACAGCTCCTTCGGTACCCAGGTATTTAAAACCATTGAAATTTCTAAGGCAGCCTGAGCTGGTAGAAGCAATGGCTGGGGATATCCCGCTGGAGCAGGAGGTTCCAGCCCAAGCCATCCCTCAAGTGTGTCCCGAGGCTGCAGAGCTACAAACTCAAATTCAGTTCCTTTCATCTGTGTAGGCATGAACAAAGCAAAACCTGTATCTGATATTATTTCTAAATTCTCCTTCCTCTGAGACAGTCTCCATTGATGATCTGAGAGCTGGACCCAAGGTACCTGAGAACTGCGGAGGAACCTGGGTGTCTGAGTGCACCCGTGTCCCTTGCCTAGCACAAACCAGTCTAAATCAGGCTTCCCAAGAAGGGCTGAGAGCACAGGTTAGGTGCTAGATGGGTCACAGAGCAGGCTTAGAAATCGAGCCTGATAAAACCAGAAGTGGTGACAGGGTTCAGACTCTCATGACCATGCAGAGGAAAACTGGGGGTTTTGAGCTAAGCCATGATCTGACCCAAGTAGCTGCCTCTAGAAATAGGAAAGGACTTGGTTAAAAATAACCCCAGAACTCTCTACCCAGACATCAAACTGAAAATGCTCATGGTAACCTTGTTACTTGACTGATGGAACAAACCAACCCTTCTTTGTTTTTGAAGATTTTGCACTAAAAATGCAAGATGTTTCTGCTTCCCAGGCTGGGGCTCGTGACTTGCTTGAGCTACAGAATAAGTATTTCAGCTACACAGCAGGAACACAAAGATCACTGAGAAGGAAGCATGTGATGCTCAGCACTGCTGTGGCTGCTTGGATTTCTAATTTTCCCTTTGTCAGAGAGATGACTCCAGCTTGCAGAAAATGTGTTTTTCTGCAGCTTGCCCGCCACATTCTATTTGAGCCTTGGCAGCCCCTTCCAACGAGGAGCTCCAGTGCCTGACCGCTGCCAAAGCCATCCCGTGCCGCTGGAAGTGCCTCGTTCCAGAGGTCAAGGTTCCTCACTGCCCACAAGGAGGGTGCAGGAGTGGCTGCACTGAACAACAAGGCTTTGTTCTCCTCTATGGCTTATGCAGGAACTTGGGAAAAAGTTGGTTTTGGCCTGAGCCACCAGAGAGGGAGGCTGTGAAAACAAATGACCAGGCAGATGACCCCAAAGGGAGGTAAACTATGTATGTTCAGCCCTGCTCAACTCTCCAAGCACGAGCAGCTCTAATTCCAGTTCACAGGCTGGAAAATACAAGTGTTGACAGGCAACAGAATTTCAGTCAAGATTCAGTCACAGGTGGGTTTGGGTTTTTTTGTTAAACCACAGAGAGGTGATGCACAAGCACTTGGACAAGGAGAAAAGAGTAAATCTGCCGGAACAAGCAGATAGCTGAAGAGAATAAGAAAATTTATGGGCCCTGCCTCTCCATTCCCCCACCTGAAAACCCAGTTCTGTCAATTCCTGGCTTTTCACATCCATACAAACCACAGGAGCAGTCATAGCACAGGTGATTTAACACTTGCCTCCTACCTTGGCCATCAGAGCAGTCACTGATGCTGTCATGTCCTTGAGAAAGTCAGCCACATGTGATAGTTTGGACTCCGGCTAGTGAGGAACACATACCAGGTCCCCACTAAAAGATCCCTTGTCATTCTTCAAGGAAGGTGTTTTAACATATTCTTTTAAATTAAGAGTTTTGTTGCTTTAAGCACACAGGTGCAATAAGCTGTACACAGAGAGGAGCAAGGAATACAGGTAGAGCTGGAGCAGGATTCCCTCATGGCAATGTACAGGTCCATGACCAGCACAGAGCTATGAGCCACTGCAGCTCCTTTCCAGGGAATGGTGGGGAGGATTATACATGTATAAAATACAGGAAGTTTTGCAGCACACCCCCTTTTTGGCAGGGGACATGCTGAAGTGCAACACTCCATACCTGTTTGCAATTCACACCACTCGTGGACACATGGGTGGGTGCTTCAGGCCCTGCTCAGAGGGTTGTTTTAGGGAAAATACATTGGCCGTGGAGGCAGAGAAAGTAGGAGACTGTGGCAAGAAAAGCAGTTTGTGTAGCTCAAAAACAATTAGAGACACAAGGCTTTAGGCAAGGTGTGACTAAACCCCTTAGGGACTCTAGGGGCGAGTTGTTTGTCTTCCAGCACCTCAGGAGATGTGGGAAGAATTTTAACCAGGATGTACCTACATTTCACAGAATCACAGAATATGCTGAGTTGGAAGGGACCCAAAAAGACCATTGAGTCCAACTCCTGGCCCTGCACAGCACCATCCCCAAGAGACACACCATGTGCTGAGAGCATTGCCCAAACACTCCCTGAGCTCTGCCAGGCTGGTGCTGTGCCCACTGCCCTGGGGAGCTGCTCCAGTGCCCAGCCACCCTCTGGGTGAAGAACCTTTTCCTGAGCTGTGGTAAAATCAAGCACTTGTATAAAACCTTGCTGCTGGCTGGCTGGAGGAAGGAAGGCACAGCATCATCTCTGAGCTGGTCTTAACAGAGGTGCTCTTCCTTTATTCTCCCTTGGCACAGGCCAAAGGATCACACTCACACTACACTGCTGCCTCCCCTGGTGCCCTCCCATTTCCTGCTGGAGTTCCAATTGCAGCAGGAGGGCTGGAGTTATCAACACACATCCAGGCACAGGAGAGCCTGACCTGCTCTTCAGTTCTTTATCAGAATCTCAGCAGTCCCTAGGAGCTCAGTACCCAGTTTCGATGCCAACCGGTCACAGACTGCAGTCACCCTTTTTGGCACTTCCCCACTCCACAGCCAAGCAGCTCTGTCTGTCTCCTTGAGCAACTTCCTGCACAGGAACCACAAAAAAATTCAGCACCAGAATAGATAAGGCAAATCCCTGACTGCAATAGCTCCTACGAAGACAGTTAAAAAGAGGAATTTGACGTGGAACACAATGGCTTTATCACAGCTCCAAACTCTCTGGTGACTTTTCAACCAAACACCATTAAGGCCTATTTCCAAAGGATGATGCAGATCCACTGCAAGGCATAAATCTGTGAAACAGCAGCAGAACACACAGAGCTTTGTTCTTACCTCACTTCCATAAAGGCTGAGGCACAGACCAGAAGCTGCAGTCCATTCATACCATTTAAGGAGAGACACCCTTGATTTTAAGGCCAATGCTATAACCCACTCCAAAATATTCTCATCCACATTAACTTCAAAATCCTGGAAGCCTACAATTTGGTCAGTGTTGAGAGGGATTCTCTCTTCCAAGCACCAGGTAATTCCACTGACAGGTATTAAAAAGGTATAAATGAACAGAGAAAAAGTTACCTGCTACTACCTCTCCTGTTCGTGGGTGCCTGGGATTGTATCAAGACTTTTCACTGGATCAGCAAGGCATGTAAAATCCTTAATAAAGGAGGGAGAACAAACGGCAAACTGAGCAACAAATACATAAATAGAAAGTGGTTTCATCAGTTTATTGCTTTTTGCTGCCATTTCATGGAGTGTAGAGTCTGCACAGACTACCATGGGGAACAAGGTTTTATCACAAGCCATAAAACAGGCAGGAAATCTACTCCTACATCAACACAATTTGAGAATTTGACAGTAAATACAGCAATCTCCAAAAAGCTATTGGCATTTACATTAATCAACTGATTATTTTTAAGTTGCTGAAAAAAGCAAACTGGTGAGGGACCAGGTGCTCAGAAACACAGACTTCTGGTGTATTCAGGAAATCCTCCTAACACACACATTCTGAAATCTTCCAAAATTTCATTAATACTAAACAAAATTAAGGTATTCTGTTTCCAGTTTAAATACCAGGAGAAAATACTAACCACATTTTAATATATTAACTAAAAGACTATTTGTATAAAACTCTTCACACATGAAATATTTTTAAATTAAATAATATATTATACTTACAAAAAAACCAAAACCTAGACTAGAAATTTATTGCTAGTATAAAAATTAATGTTTTTCATGGAGGAGGAGGCTAGATTAGTATTATTGCTATGAACACAAGACAGTGCCAGAGACAAGAATTTCTCATTTTCAAATCTATTCACCACCCACAACTGACTTTCAAGGACATGTAGGTATGTGGGACTTAGGAAGGATGAGGTTCACAACTTTCTTCAGATATGCTTTATGATCTGATGTCCTTTTATTACCTCTTAGTGTAACAGTGTGCATCAGTCTGCTGCTCCTGTATTCTAACATTATCATTCATTACATCTTCTCTTCATTGAATAAAAACCCAAAACACAATCACCCTAATCTTCCATTTCCACATGAGAATTTTGAAAATTTGGAACTACAACTACATTCGTGTCTTTGTCCCTAACCACAAAAAAAAGAAAAAAAGTGGGAACATTCACCATATGAAGTGTCCATGACTATGAATGACATGTCTAGGCTAACAAGCTTTCAGTTCCAAAGAAAGCTTTTCACCTACTGTAGATTAATACCACTCCTCAGTGCCAACAGTCATACTTGATACTCTACTAATAAAAAAATAAAAATTAACATAAAAACTTGCTTACAGGGCTGCACAGCCCAGTGTCCTTGCAGTGCACTGACTTCCACCCCCAAGAACATACATTTATAGCTTTCTTTTCTCTTTTTGTTTTTTAAATGTGCCATTTTTAGTAGTTATCTAGCTTGTTACTAGATTATACTACTTTCTTACAGTGATTTTCTTCTTAACTTATATACTCACCCAATTAACTGACTTGGGGGAAACCCAAAAACTCTACCTCTCCAATTAAATAGTCCATACTGGACTTCACAAGGATTATCAGCATTGCAAACTATAAAGGTGAAAATATCCATAATTAATTACTTAAGGATCATAACATTAACCAGTGGAAATTGTAACCTAGTCATAGATACTAGTATTGCTAAATGATTCATACAAACTAGTATTTTATAGAACCAGCAATGCTCAAGTCACTCAAAAATAAATTTTAAAGGGCAGATTTTGTATTAATGCCACTTCTTTAACTGGGGTAGTTGATCTCTGCTGCAAATCATCTAGTTAGAAACATTTAGATGCATCTTCAGGAAAGAAAATGGCAAATTACCTGGTTTGGGTTCAAGCCTCCTCCTGGCTAAATCCTCTTCCAGAGTGCCCCGAGCCCAACTGTGCTTCACAAAGCAGATTCTAACCCAATACATTAATGTATCAATGGTTTTAATATCAATCATGAACATCAAAGTACTTACTGCTCAGTTGTTGCCAAAACAGTTCCCTTTTCCTTCAACTCCACTCCTACTTTTCTCCGTCACCCCCCAAAAAATGTATTAGCACAAAATCAAAAGAATATAAATATCTGAGGGTGAAATGCAATGCTCAGGTTCAAGACACGAAAGACTTGAGAAGCATATGCCTTTCTTTTCATGGCATGCATGAGAAGGAGTCAAGACACCAAGCACTGGATCAAAGAAGACAGCAGATCAGTGGAAAATAACTCTTGTATACTATTAGACAATTCAGGGCAGCCATGTGCATTCCATATACATTTGAAAGCAAAAAATCTGCTTTTATTCAGACAACTTAAAACATTAAATACTTTAAATGGATGTCTTTCAACTCCAAGTCGTATTTACATATCTATTCACAGAAACGTGCAAAGTAAAATCTGACATGATAATTAATTTAAATGTCCAACAATTTGAACATGATATTAAAAAAGGCAGCAGGGATTCCACGTCCATTTCATGTACACTTTAAAGATAGGGAAAGGGTTGATCCAGTTGAACCTCTGGAAATTTAATAAATCCTATCCATGCTGCGCATCAGCCACTAGCTGTCTTTGCTGCAGAATTCACAGTGTATCCCTCCAGTGAGGTCTTTGACAATCTTTTCTTTGATCAGTTTTTGCAAGAATTTTGTTTCACTTGTCACATTGTGCATAGTTTGTTCTTTCATGGCAGCCATGCAGAGGTTGTTGTAATAGTGCAAAGGTGTGCTGGGCTGATCCAGGTCATATCCAAATCCTGCTAAGCTCACTTCATCACATAAATGTGTGGCCAGAACAACTGCTGTGACCCCAATTGTAGGTACATTCTAAAAAGGGAGAAAAGTGAAATTTTCTCAATTCAAACATATTGTCCTTTACCACGTTTATAAACACTTTACACAATTTAATGGCTTTGTCTATTCCCTCTTCTCATTCAAAACTGAAATCAATTAAGACTACAACTAAAATTCAATTCAATGATCAAGTAAAACTAAGAACTCCAGCGCAAAATACCAATACAACTTAAATACGTCTTTAATGAGGCTTTTGGCTGTCAACACTGATTTTTTTTCTGTGAAGGCAAGATGCCCTATCACTGTGCAGTTAAACTGCAAGTGAACCTTCACTCCAAACAAACAACTCCTGACATGGAGTTAAACTTGACTTTCTTAATGTACACTTATTTCAGTCTTGAGCAACATCAGGGTCTCTAACAGTATTCTTCACAATATGACTTTTCACCAGACAATCTGTGAAAGAGGCAAATATACTACAGGACAATTAAGATACTCGGCTTGGTATATTTTGTTATTTTGATAAATAAATGTGAGAAGATCGTTTAAATATTTGTGCAATAATCTTAAATGCTTTCACACAAAATGTAATAAAAAAATATGGTGGTTAGTAAGTATTTTTTGTAGTTCAAGAGAACTAGTGACTTCCAATTTCTTAAATACACCATTAAAATAATAAAAATGCAGTGCATAATTAAACCAGGCAATTCACTCTGTACCACTGCTGGAGCAAAGGACATGGAGGGAGGAATGCCCATCAGCTGCTACTGAGCATACTGTGGCATACACAGCAATTCCAACAGGTGCAAGGCTGCTTTACACTGGTCTGGTTTCCAGACTCTCCCTGCCTTCCCTGCAGCTGGAGACACATCTGTCTACAGCTGATGGCTGGTTTGGCTTAACAAGGCCATTCTTAACAGGCTTAACATACATCATATGCATGTTTTTAAACACTGGAATGAGTTGATGTCTCGCTGCATCTGAGTGCCATTTCATGTCAGCATGCACAGGCAAAATACCTCATCTAAAAAGGTGAGCTGAAATCTTACTTTGCTTCTGCACAAGAAAACACAAGGGTCTTTTGAGAGCACATTTATTTCCCTATGACCTGAGACCAGCTCTGAAACTGCACAGAGAAAGTAAAAAGCACAAAATTTTTTTCAGTTTCTTATTTTATTTACCTTGTATTTTACTGTCTCCTTTTGGTAAAAGGAAACTTCTTACCTTATCCCAACCCCAGAATTTTGATCGAGGCTCAGGGAACTGTAAAATGTCCAAAGCTGTCTCTTTGATAATGACTGGATTCAGAATCCGAAATTGCTTCGATGTGAAAGGAATTTTCTCAGCAACCTCCTTCCAAAAGAAAAGTCGCACCCACAGAGGCTAAGAGAAATAAAAAAATATAGTTCAAAGCGAAACTCTGAGACAGACACAGTACACAAGTTACAGAATTCACCAGTGACCGTGAAAAATTCAGGAAACAGTTTATAGCTAAGGTGATTCAGAAATACCAGTGTATAGATCAAACAACTGACCTAAAAGAGGAAAAACCTTCAAAGTATCTTGAATTGCAGAGAGGACAGCAAAAGGGTAAGTTGTTTGCTCTGAATATTTGTCTGCACTTTATGTTAATCAGTCAACATATTCACCAGCACCCACGGGTTCTTCAGGTTACCCCAGTACAATGGAGCAGGTAGCAATATTTAAAGGCATGGGGAAGGGAACCCACAATCATTAACCAGGCATTCTGCAGCAAGCACGGGATTTAAAACAACTGTGCTCAAGATTTGAAGTGAAGAGCTGTTGTTTGGCAGCATCCACCTAGTGATAAATGCAACCCTTCAGAAGAGGATTTACAGAAACCCAGATTCTGATCTCATGCCACTGCAGTCAGTTACATGCCAGCTAACGGAAGGAAAAAAAACCACATCACACTCATTTTACAAGTTTTTCCATTAAGTAGGACACATCAAGCAAATGATAAAACTGATACAGCTGCAACAGACCTACATTTTTTAAACAGGCTTCAAGGAACAGCAGCTCAAACTGATCAAATACAGGTTGCAGTGCTCCTGTTTTGTTTTCCTGACCATTATCTGGATCAGTTTACTTCAGTACCAATGCCTGCACAGAGAGCTCAGCTAAGTGACAGCTGAATATTTGAAAGAAGTAGGTTTGTAGTTCACAGAATCAGAGCTGTTGAGGTTGGAAGGGACCTCTGGAGATCACATGGTCCAACTCCCCTGGCTAAAGTAGAAACTCTGAGTCAGGTGCTCAGGACCACATCTAGATGACTTTTGAGGAAGATATCCACGAATATTCAACTGAACAAACTCCCTGGGAAACCTGTGCCAGTGCTCAGTCACCATCACAGGAAAGAAAGTGTTTCCTGCTGTTCAGAGGAACCTTCCTGTGTTTCAGTTTGTGCCCATTGCCTCTTGTCCTATCACTGGGCACCGCCAAAGAGCCTGGCTCCATCCTCTTTGCACCCTCCCCTCAGATATTTATGTACATTAATAAGATCCCTCACCCACCTTCTCTTCTCTAGGCTAAACACTTCCAGCTCTATCAATCTTTCCTCACGGTAGAGATGTTCCAGTCCCTTAAGCATCTTCCTGGCTCTTCAGTGTAGTAGTAGACAGTCACGGTCAAGATTAAACAGACCTTTCATATGATCTCATATTGTAAAAATCACACAACTAAGAATGGAATTTGGAGTACCTAAACTAGCATAGATCAAACTGTTAAAAGACTTGACATGCCTTCTTCTAAATCTCTCAGTAATTTTTACTTGCTGAAATTACCTGCCTGCAAATTGAAAGAGGTGAAAGCAACCAATTCAAATTAATTTGGAAACATGAAACCCTTCCATCAATTCCTTAGGAATCTCTGCACTTCTTTAAATGTTTAGTGAAAAATAAGCAACCTCATGATTTAGGAACCCCAGAAAAATGTTAGCTCCATGTATGCCCATTGTAGCAATACAGACTTTAGCTGCTAAAAAAATAGACTGGCATGCAGAAATCTCATTTCTATTTTGGGCTCTGCAGACTTGTTCAAGTCACTTAAACCTAATGTGAAATGAATTCCCTTTAGTAAACACTCGATATGTCACGTAGCCTGGTGCAAACCACCTAAGTCTGCACAAAAAAGAAGTGTTACTGTCAGCATGGGGCTTCAACACAAATGCTGGTCCAACTGTAACCAGGAGACCGAGCTAAAAAAACCCCACAAGGTTATATAAAAGACCCTCAGCACAATAAACAGATCAATCAGCTTCTTTACGCATTAGAAAACAAAACAAACAAAAATACAGGTACTTAAGACTGTCACATTACATACCAAAGTTTCGTTTTTTATCATGGCTTGAAGCCAATTGAAATCAACACTTTTAAACAAAACAGCCACAAACAAGCTTGCAGGAGGATACTCATGTTCAGAAAGGGGGGCTCCTTCAGGGTAAGTCATCCGTATTGTTGTTTTGTTACCAACATGATCCGTGTACCCTTGAACTGGTGCATCATTTAACCTACAGGGAAAAGAAACCCACAATGGAGAGGTATGAAATAAACAGGTTACAATTTCATTAAAATATCAGACACTAAGCAAAAACTTGTTATTTCGCCCACAGATTTTTAACAGAACAAACTACAGTGTTTTCTCACAACCCCCATGTTCCTTGCCTCACTCACTGTTCCAGCCTTTATCTTTGGGAAGAAGCCAATTCTATTTCTAGATTAAATGGCACAAGTGCAGAACTTCAGTAAGGAAAGCTTGAAGAGTAAAGCGACTTAAGACAGCATTGCAGAAATTCATTTCTATTGTCTTGTGTCAACTGAGAGGCTTTAAAATGTAAAACCACAGAAAGTTGCCCATGTCACCCTTTTCAGAAATATATATATACACACACGCACATTCACATAAGTATTACACACAAAAAACCATTCAAATTATCCCTCCAATGCAATGTAATGCATCCTATGGGTTTATATCATTCCAGCTCACCAAATCCTCACATGCTGGCACACTGCTGGCAAGAACATCATCACCTCCCTCTATGAGTTCTGCAGAACAGCTCAAGTCCTACATTGTCTACATCAACAGAAAAATCATCTTCATGGTGCCAACCCTGATTTCTCTAAACAGCTAATGCAAGTTCTCTGCCCCTCCACATGCTAGCAGGTTTGTTTACCTTTGAATAAGAGCTATTGACTCAATAAAATCTTCCCTTTATAAGAGGAGTATGCCTTAGTTTACAAAACAAGTTGGGAAAATGCTTGTATTAAATTTATTTGTGACTTTACATGATTCAAAACAAGGAGAGTCAAACTAATGTTCAGAAGGCACAAATACAGAGCATGTAATTCAGATGTCAGAAATCATGGATAATCACAGAAAGCAGTCACTGTCCTCGTAAAGATAAGGGAAGATAAGTGTGCTATAAAGTGTGTAAGCAAACTGTGTACTGAAACACCAATTAACTTTTATTGTGTTTGAAACAGCTGTTATAAAAGAATCCTTCAAATAAGCCATGGGGAAAAAAGCAGAGGTGAGTCCTTAAGTCCTGAAGTTTAAGTTTTGAAAGCTCTAAAATGTGAATGGATAAATATATAACAAACCCAGTACTGTCTACTTATCTGTGATGTCACTAGTTTCTATCTAGTTTCTGCCCACGTGATTTTTGTACCTGAAGTCCACAAATAATTACATTGAATTCCTGTCTTGGAAACATGACAATTTATTTTGCTCCTAAGACTTCAAATTCCACAGTCACAAGTAAATTTCTCAAAAGCACTTTCAGAAACAGTCTTGCAAGTGGCATAAATGTTGGACATATTTTCCCCTTAAAAACCAATGCTGGCTCATAAAGTAATGATAAAGTAATTGGACTCCTTACATGGAAAACACATACCTTATAACAATATCAAACTGATTCAATAAGTGACCCAGCTCTGATCCATGAAGAATTCCACCACTGCCAACAACAACACAACGCTTACAGTGCTTTGACTTCAAATCTTCTGGTAAATCATGCTCAGGCAAGAGTTCAAGGAGACCTTTAAGTTTATCAGAGAACTTGTGAAATCCAAATGGGGGCTCATATTTAAATAAAGCTTCATCTTCATTTATATTTTTCCTTACAAAGGGAGATATGTCTATGCTGTATTTCTCTGCAAACAACTTCCCCATTTCTTTCTTCGCATAAGAAGGTCGGCACTGCTCTTGCAATGTGGCGCTGGCAAATTGCTGTGCCCTCTGAAACAAAACACAGGATTTCAGCCAGGAAAGCCAGCTGCAGGAATGTGCAAAGCCCTCTGAATGAGGCCCACCAACTGATCACCAGCAGTTTAGCAAACACAGGGGTTATAAAGAAAGCTCCAGTGGGGAAGTACAACACATTTTAAAGCATTTCCTCAGATGCAGACACTAACCAGTGCAAGGAAAAACCTGTGGAGGAGTTCCTCTCCACTCAATCCCTTAAATCCAGACACGAGGTTTTCTGAAGAATATATTAGGCTAGTAGAAATGCTAAGTGAAAATGAGCCGTTTGTACTATCATTGCAACACCAAATAAAAAAATTTAGACATACTTCTACCTGTCCAATTGGGCAGCACATGGAATTCCACTCTGCTGCTCAACTCATGACCTGAGTCCTGCCTGTAGTAGGATTCTACCAGAGACACATCCATTGGATAAAAGTTCTGTGCAACAGCAGCTGGACTCACTTACTCATCAGAAGGAAGCAACACTTCTTCCATAAATATTGCTAAAGTGCTAACGACTAAAACGAGACTTTAAAAGGAATGCCAGGTAGGGGTGTTTGGGGTCTTCTCTCAAAGACTAGTCACCAGAGACTACAGTTCCATATTGCATAAAAAGATTAAATTGACAGACAAAACTACACATTGATCCATCCCAGAATAAAGACAAAACACTATTAATGCATATTTTTAGAAACCTGTAGTGGCAAGCTGGTATCTGATATAAAAAGAGAAATAGCAAAGGTATTACTTTTATCAGTTATAATTAAATTATAATTAAATCTTGTTTGCATCATATCTTTCCCAATAAACTCTGCTGGTTTTTCCTCCACTGTAATTAAAAAACCCCATGAGCAAACACAGGGGCCAGAGACATAAGATTCAAATCTAGTGCGAATTTAGTTCTCCTCTATTGTTAAGGAACAGTAATGTGTATCTGGGGGCACAAGGAGGGAAGTTCTGCTGCTGTTTTGTGGGGTTTATTTAACCAAGATTGACCTACAGAATTTCCTCTTCCACCATTATGAAGGCTTCTTCAAGTTTGGCATAAACAACACTGGGCAAAGCACGACTGAGCAACTTCATGCTGTACTTTGTTGGCAAGAGTCAGTGAATCTTCAGAAGAGCCTCATTTCAAGGCTGACATTTGCACACCCTCTCAGTAAAAACTAATGCCAATCACTTGACAATTGCCCCAAACATTTTGTAATTAGCTACTACCTAACCAGACCAGAGCAATGCTCTTTGCTCATCCTGCATCTAACACAAACCAAATGAATCATGAGACGGCAACGAACACAGCCCACAAAGTCTTTAGGCTTGCTTGGTTTAAAGCATTTGTTCTTCAGAATCAAGAAAAAATAAGTAAGTCAAATGAGAAAAAAGGGGAGGCGAAGAGGCACAGAAGGGGAAAAGTTTGTACTGAAGATGATGGGAGGTAGGAGAGGATGCACATGCAGTACCGCCAAGATGAGAATGTCTTAAATCAAGGTTTCTGCTCTAAGTGCATCTTAGCATTGAGATGTTCAAAGACAGAAATGTTAATAGCTCTGGGCCAGGTAAATTCTGTTATAAAGTGCAAATAGGGTAAGTAGCAAAGGCTTTAGTGGTGTCTGTTACACATGTTTAAAAGCCACATGCAAAACAGGAGCTAAGTAAGTAGCTGCTATCTTAAGTGAATAAATGAAACAATAACTGCACCCTCCTGGACATTTGCTCTGTGATTCCAAAAACATCTGAGCAGCTACAAGGCAAAGCAGACTGAGAAACTGGCTTAGGTGGGAAAAAACCCCTTTTGCTTTAAAGTGATGGTTTGGGTTGTTTTGGTTTAATAAGTTACTTTTCATTTGCATCAATCTTCTGATCACCAGTGTCGTCTGCACTGACACAATGGTATGATGACGTGTCAATTGCAAAAGTTAAAGTCACAGTTATCTAATTTTATCCCTAAAACCCCAGTTCCTCTGTGTGCTTCTGTTGTCACTCTGCAAGAACAGAAACCAGAATTTCTATGGCATGAAATGAAGCAAAATATCTTTTTGCTCACAGGATAATTTCAGTATTCTAGTTCTTTATTGTAGAGT
The DNA here is from genome assembly GCA_013397895.1 of Origma solitaria. Classification (NCBI taxonomy): domain Eukaryota; kingdom Metazoa; phylum Chordata; class Aves; order Passeriformes; family Acanthizidae; genus Origma; species Origma solitaria. The sequence continues at coordinate 379,595 of VZRL01004692.1, read as the reverse complement.
CCTACAACTCTTGTATTGAAAATTAATAACTTTTTTTTAAGCCAAGTGAAAAAAAAAGCAAAAAATACCAACCCTTACACGATCGAGGTCCACATACGGCATTTTTGTTCTGTCACATTCCTCAGGGCCAAAATGTAATTTGAGGATATAAAGGAAGCACCCTCCAACCACAAACAGTGCAAGAATTCTAAAAACAAAAAGGACAGTGAGGGGTAGGAGAGAGAAACAAAAAAAATCTTTTTTTCCGATGTTCAATCAACTATTAAATCAATATTTTTAAGCAAATTTAAGACAGTTGAATTTCATCTGAATACTTGCATTTGAATCAAACAAAAAACCTGTATTGCTTTGCTCATTTCAAGTCTTTCATAACTCTTCAGAGTTATCTGCAGGAAGGTATGAACACATATAGATGCTTGGATAAGAAAAATGCCTGCATCATATACTTTAACCGCATCTCTGATGAGTCAAACAGCTCGTCTCACAACGAAACCAAGAGTGACTTCTTTTTCTCTTCTTTAAAGGGCAATTCTTTCTGGGAATACATATTTCCATGCAAGCTAAAAAAAAAAAAAAAAAAAAGGCTGGACCTTCAAATTGCCTGGTTTTGGGCCAATGGCAACCACTGAAACAGAACTTTAAAGTCACTGGCAGGCCAGAATGCAGAACTTAGATGCTTATATTGAGAAGCCTTAGTTACTTACACCACCAAAATACGCAGAAGAAAAAGGTCAAACCAACTTTAAAATTTAAGAACACAGACTATTCATATTTTTGATCTACTAATTTCTCACTCCTAAGGAATACCACAGTTGACGTCCAAATAGTCACCTGGTTTATTTCATGTCTGCGCCTGTATGTAGAAAATTACATCATTATTTGGTTAAAGTTGTGGCTGTTGCTCAAGGTAGTTTGAGCATTATTATTGATTTCCATTTCCTATTGTTTCCTAAGGACTGGATATTTGCTTAAATGTCTTTTAAAAATATACAAGTTATTAAGTGCCCAGTGCTCCCTGAAACTCCTTTAGACAAAGTTAATAGAGAGTTCCAGTATTTTTTTTTAAAAAGCTTGTACTACATAAACTAATAGATACAATCCTGGCACTCAAGTGTGCAGAACAGGCTGCAAACAAGGTGACCACTGGAAAAGCAGCACTGTTCTCACATCTCACTTAACTAAACTACATTTTCCCCTGATAGGTGATCTAAGAGCTTCATTAACAAATCAGGCTGCAACCACTGGAGATCAGCCAACAGGCAGGAAGCAGGGGATTCACAGCTGACAAATTGAGGCTGGTTTTCCTCCAGGAGTTTATCAGGTATCCCCAGATTCAGCTGGGGCTGCTACATTCAAGTTATATCCACCTGTGGATATAACAGTTTGTCTTTGGGGTTTTTAAGCTTTCAGACCTAAAAATTCATGTGGCATCACAGTAGTGAACTTTTTAGGTGTAAAATATGACCCTGGATCAACGTGTGGACACACCCATTAATTCTAATTTGATGTCAAGCAATAAACAATGGCATAAGGTTTTTGATGTAGCATTCCAGAAGTATTCATAACAAAATAACTGTGTGGAAACACCTCCCCAGGATACCCATTCAATATCCACTAGCCTTCAACTCATTCATTTTTCAGGCTGTAGAAAAGTCTCAACATTCTTACTTATCTGCATACAAAAAAAGATTGAAAATACCTCTGAAGTACTAGGATCTCACTTTGGCTTGGGAAAACAGGCACTAAACAAGTTAGCCTAGGCTCCACAAAATGTTTTCAGTGTCCCAGAGAAAGCTGTGTGCCTAACCCTCCCTTGAGTACCTGTGGCGATCCCATGCTGTGATTTCTGCATCCATTTTTGTAACTGCCCAAGCTGGGGGGAGAAAAACTGTCCTCTGTGTAGCTGTGACAATGGCACTTACTTGCGAGTACCTTTTAAAAACCAGATTGGTCTTCTCATCTTCATGTGCAGCCACCACCTTACACCATTGCACAGGAGGTGAATGATCACTTCTCAGCTTCACACAGTTATCATCACTCAGCATTGCTGTAAAAAATAAAGAAAAATTACCATAACTTTTACTGAATTGAAGAAAAGTTCACAGGACACATATGGAGTGACAACTTTGTTTCCCAGAGAAGACTGTGATTCTTAATTATAGTATCAGAATTGCTCATGACCTCCTTGTGATCAAGAACTTACTTCAGCTGCGCCACCAGAACATGATTCTAAAAATGTTGCCAGGTGTTGGTCTGCATTCTTCACAAGCCTGAAGTCTAATAATTACCAATTATATCAGTTACTGTCAAATGCTTTTGTTTGATCTGGTCAAACAATTTAAACAACATGCTCAGGGTATTCAGGACCCCTGAATCCAAATCAAATCCCTGTGCTATGTTTCCCACTAGGCTTCAAGGGTGCTCTCAGCATGAAGAACCTGTACAAGCCATCCTCAAAACAGGAGCCCACCTTTCAAATCAGCTCCCCAGTTTCCCCAAGGCTAAGCAAACCTGTCCCATCAACACTGGTCTGAATCTACCACTGACCTCTTCAGCAGCCCCAACAACATGGCAGCAACTTCAACAGCAAGCACCAAAGAGGGTGTGGAGGGAATTTCTTCCTGGCACACAGCCGGACCAGGAGGCTGCCAGCACTAGGGAAGCATAGCACAGCTCCCGGCACTGAACAGGGAGAACCCAGCAGGAGAGCACAGTGCTCCCTCACAGACGGGCGAGGCACTGATCATTAGATGACAAGAAGCAATCTCGCTGCTCCCACAGTTTCTATCAGTACGCTCCAATACTGATTTTGGAAAGCAAAACGCAGGCTGGCACATCAGCTTCTCACAGGTTGCTGCCAATAACCAAAGATGTGAGAACAGAATCCCCATGAAGAGCCTTCCCATATGAGCCTGCTTGGTTTTCCCACAGAGAAGGAACGCGGGCAAGGATTTTTCCTGTCCTACCCACCCAAAGCCGCGCTCCCTTTGATCAGCCAACCATGGAAGGGTGCAGCCTACTCCTCCAAAGTGGAGGATTTCAGCCCTTCTCCTTCCCTTTGATCTCAGCACTTGACCCTCTGCTCTCCACTGCAAAACTGTTCACTTCATCTGCTCTCCTGCCAAGAGCTCTGTCACAAGAACTTTCTAAAAAGAACAGGGCTAAGGGAAGGCTTTTCTCTATGGATGATTTTCCTCATTCTATTTTCTACCTCTTTTTATTGTATATGGTGATATGACCCATTTGAACCAGCCTGTATTGCCACTTGAAAACACAGTTTCAAGTGGACACACAGTGGACAAACAACTGATGTTCTTAAAAACCAGGATGAAGGAGCTGAGGGGACAGAAGTATTCGCTCCAGATCTCAAATCCAGTCCATTGGAATTTCAAGGGTATCTAATTCAAAAGATGACTCAAAGTCAATCTCTTTGCACAATCATAATTTCTAAGTAACAAACTGGATAATCACAGCAGAAAGTCAAAGGCCAAAAACCACTGTGAGACAGAGCAGGACAAGAAGAGATGAAGATCAACAACAGTATCTGAAGTCCTTTGAAGAGCAGACAGCAGTCAAGTGATGCTTTCAGGGTCACATGCAAATGATCATAACCCACAAAAACGAGCAAGGCAGAAAAAGCCTAATCATTTCTGCTAGCTGGAAACTTCACCACTTACCTCAAACACAACTAACATGGTTATTGTAGCATCCCTAAGAACCTCAAATTCCCCACCTGGCTGTATTTACTAATTGCACAGACTCTGAGCTGTCACACTCATTTGCAAGCCTTTGTAACAGCCCCTTTTAGCAGATCTGAAAGCACTGTAAAAACTCAAGTCAGTACTATTACAGCTGTCTTGGAACAGGGTAAATTGAAACCTAAGGGTTAAGTGACACCCTACAGTCCCCCAGACTTCGAAACCTTAAACTGGAATAAAATCCAGCTCTCGACTACCACACAATCTGTCAGGGCACAAGGACACAGAACAAGACAGCAACTCACAGGGAATCTATCAAGCTTAAAAGCTCCTCATTCTCTCAGATCAACATCTCATCACATTTTATTCCAGGTATGACACACATCCTTCCTGCCACACTACATAGGCAAGTCAACTCAGCAGCTCTCATCCAGTTCCTTCACACCAACACACCTTGGAGACGAAAGGTATCCACAGAGATCGCATGGTCAGGACGCACAGGGAGCAGCCCCAGTTCATGGAGCAAGATCACACCAGCACACACAACAGGAGCAGTGATCAGAGGATGCTGCAGAGAGTGAAAAAGGCCTACAAACCATGTGGAAGCTCCAGTACCTTCCATCAGATCATCTCACAGGAGACTCTGGTGTCTCACACCAGCACAAACAAGTGGCACTCAGCACAGTTTGGGAAAGGGAAGGGATCACTCACTGACACAGATGGCTCATGGCAAGGACGTGACCACTGAACACTGCTGCAGCACAAAACAAGGCAGCAATTACATCTGTCAGTCCCACAAATCTCCACAAACACAGCTGGGGACAAGCATAAAATGGGACTTTTCTTTTTTAAAAATGAAAAAGCAGGAAACAAGCTTCACTTATTTCACTAGAGAACAATGCAGGTAATAATTCTCTCTCGGGTAAACATAAAGAGGTAACTTGATCACAGTCCACAGGAACCTAGGTCAGAACAGATTCTGCACAAAAGAATCAGTCAGACTTGGTACCAGGCTGCAAGAGATCTCAAAGACAGAGAAGGACCTGAAGAGGTGGAGGATGATGAACACAGAAGGGAATTAAACAGGAATGCAAGACTGCAATAAGTAGTGCCATCAGAAAATCTTCCCTGCACAAGATAAATTCCAGTTGTTCCCTGCTTCACTCATGCTGGATGTGCAAAAAGGAACAATGAATCCAAATTTAATTAATAACCTCAGCACATCCCTTCCAAGTCCAACTCCTAGTATGCACAAAGCTTTTTTTTGTTATATAAAAAAGTAACTGACATAATGTCAGTTTTCATTTCCTTTGCAACAATTTACTTCCGTTTGACTTTTGTCAGTTGTGACCATGACAGATGATTCCTTTCTCAAACAAGTCAATATATATATAGACCAATACCTAAGTCAAAATGCATCTGTCAAGCACAGCATTTTTTTAAAATTACTCAGTGTTGATCCTGCACTCTCATTCATGTCAAGAAGCCCCTTCCACAGGCTGGAATGGTGTAAGAGTGCCCAAAAGAGCAAGATGGCAGTAACAAGCACCTTAGAGTGCACTTTTCCCATAGTCTTCCACAAACAAAAAAACCCCCAAAACAAACAAACAAACAAAAAAAGCAAAAAAAAAAAAACAAAAAAAACAAAAAAAAAACCCACACAAAAAACCACCTCTGAGTTTGCAGAGCGAACCATGACTGTCAAGATCCCAAGAGGACCAGAGATGTTGCACACAAACATTACATTCTTTCAGAAGGGGCCCTGCTGCAGTTGTTTTGAGAGCCATAAACGCAAATGTCCCAATTTGTGCACAAAACACAGCTCAGTAGTACTGTTGTCTTACAACCACATTTTGCATTGACGTTTCTATAGCTACTCGTTGTGGTGTAATTAGTGAAGACTTAGGGGATTTAAACTTATTTCATCTACTGAACTTAAGTGATCTGTGCAAAGCTGCTGCTAAAGCTAAATTGTCCATTAATATAATATACTCCAAAGCTTTTTGTGGTGTTATTCTTTTCACCATGATTTACTTTAGTCTCATTGTTATTCTTAAGTAGACAACATTTCCACACTTGGAGTATTTCAGAAGCAATTAATTTAAGCCTTCAGGAAGTCTTTTTATGTGGGAATGCTAAAAGCTAAAAAGCAGCATGTATCAAGTTGTACATAACCACTGCCACACCCTGGAAAATGCATTTGGTTATGTACAGCACCTGGATTTACCCCAAGACAAAGCCAAGGTCTCAGCAGGCATGGAGACAGGAGCCGAGCAATCTGCACACGAGTGCAGAATGATGTACATACCTGAATCCCTCACCGTGCTCCCATCGAGCCCCCAGAATCACAACCCCACACAGGTGATGCTTCTGCTTAAACTTTCCCCTCTCTCAGTACCACCAGAAGCAGAAACACCCAGCTTTACAAGGCAGTCAATACCAAGGTCTTGCAGCACAATGCAGCCTTTGAAGTTCTTGTAACAAGATTAAAGAACCTTGCGGGGCAAAGCCCACAGCAAATGAAACCCGAAAGTTAAATTTCTGTAAAGAAATTACTAATCATGAATGGTGGGGCTCCAGGAGGCATTGAAACAGAAGCTAAAAATGCTGCAAAAATACCCAAAACCCACCTGATCAATTCATGCCTCTTCCTCTAAATCAGATACACATAAATTACTTAAGGAACATACTTCCAAAATCAGTAAAGGATAAAACAAAAGCTACTTGGTTTTGAGCAACATTTGTTTCAAAAAAGAAAGGCAAAGTTGAAAAGCAGAGAAGGTGTTTTCACACAAGAAACTTGAGCAAGGCACTCTTATTGAGGTGTGGACATTACTCAGTAATAAATTCTGCATGAATTTCCTGTTCTGTGGCTTTTAAATCAGAAAAAAAAAATCCCCACAGATATACTGTAAAACTTTATGCAAGAAGTTAGAACAGAATAATTAAGAAAACTTAAGGTGACTACATTGGTTTTGGACACATTTGGAGAAAACAGATGACAAAAAGCTAAGTGACAGCTACAACACTAATGTCTGTGACTACTTGCAAGAGTAGGGCCCATGAAAAGATTACACATTTCAATCTATCCTCATTATTGACCAAATAGACAAGATAATAATTTTCATTAAGGCTTTCAAAATGGATACAATATTTTAAGAGAATGCTATTAATTTATGTCAAAGCATGAAAAATAGTTTGGTGAAATTTACAGCTAGGATTGATTTTGTTTGCTTCTGCAGCACTGAAACCCATAGAGATCAAAACATAAGGGCTGAGACATTAAAAAAGGGAATGAAAGGAATGAAGGGAACGAAATTACTAATTAGGTGGTAGCTTTTCTGGTTTATGCTTCAAAGCCAGTCACTAAGCAGAGCCTCTCAGATGAAGACACCTAAGAATATAAAAAATTGAAACTTCTTCATCTTCAGTTCTAATTTTAAGACAGTCATTACAAAGGTGATTCAAAACTCAGTATAAAACTCTCCCAATCCCTTCTCTTACATCTATCCCAAAATCTGTTTGACTCTCTTTAATGGGCTAACCAGGTTTGATTCAGGGAATTTTTAAGTAAAAGGATTTCTGTCAATGAATACAACTGCTAATCATCTATTCTAATATTGGAAAAAACAAAATAACCCATGAGTAAACACTGTCTCTTACCAGTTTACTTATGGTGGCATAGGAGGCCCACAAGTCCCCCAGGGTGTCCCTATTTGGGGGCTCTCCCTCCCAAGTCTCCTGTCAAAGCATGACACCTTCAGATCCTTCCCATACGTTCAAAGGAGGTTCATCATCTCTTCATTGGAAACAATAAACCATAAAAAATAATTTTTGCAAATAACCTCCATCTGTTTACATAAAACACGATAAACAAAACTTTTTAAATCAAAGGTAAATCAAGCCTCATCCCAATAACAACTGTGGGGGAAAATGGTAATGCAAAGAATAAAAATGCTGAAGCTAAGGAGAGTTAGTTGTGCACCCCATTATAGATGAAGGACTCCATAGTTACAAGTGTTGTACACTTAAACTGCTGCCTTACAACTGCAATCAGAGGTATTTTTATCTCTCCAAAACACAGAGTATTTATTAAATACAAAAACTATTTGGAAACATACTCTCTTGTGACAAATTCTTCTTGAAGAATTTGTTATTAAAAAACAATCAGTCTGGAAAATACCTGAACATCCTCTAGCAAGAGGCACTCCAGACAGTGTAGTGCAGTGAAGGACAGCCTCACATTCATAGAATCATGAATTGTCCAGTTCCAACCCACGCCTTGGGCAGGGACACCTTCCACCAGATCAGGCTGCTCAGAGCCCTATCCAACCTGGCCTTGAGAGCTGCCAGGGACTGGGCAGCCACAGCTCCTCTGGGCAACCTGCGCCAGGGCCTCATCCCCCTCACAGGGAAGAATTTCTTCCCAATATCCAATCTAACCCTGCCCTCTGACACTTTGAACCCATTCCTGCTTGTCCTGTCGCTCCCTGCTCTTGTCAAAAGATCAGGCCATGTCCAGCCTTTCATTCATCAGCTCCCCCAAGTCCTTCTCTTCAGGGCGAATCTCAATCCATTTTCTGCTCAGCCTGGATTTGTGCTTGGTTTTGCCCTGACACAGGTGCACAATCTTGATGAACTTCATGAGGTTAACCTTTCCAAGGACTTCTGCAGCAGTGAATCCAAATTTTTAAGCTGAATTTTAAACATAGGTTTAACAGATCAGGAAAGCTAACAACCTGCCCAGACGCTGAAACAGGATTTAAAATCTATACAAGGAAAGTAAAAAGCCTTTTATCTGGATGGCCCCATTTGCCCATATTGACAAAATACTCAGGAAAACTGGGGGAAGAAGAACAACAGACAAGTTATCCCAAAGGAGCTGTCTCTGATTGGAAAGTCTCCTTCTATGACACAATGAACGTTGAAATACCTTCTTAAAGGATTTTTGTTCAATGGCACATGACGAAAATCCTTTAAAACCACAAGCATGAGGAAAAATTCCAGTGATATTAATGATCTGAGGGAGACTTATCAGGAACATGCTAAAGCATGAGAGATCCTTGTGTTATAAATTTCAGCACTGTTGGATGTTTATCTTCAAATAATCTCCTGACCACCATCCTACCACTTCCTATCACAAGACATAATGAGACAGCATCCAGGCAGCTTTTGCAGATTAGGGACTGACATCTTCTCACCAGAGGAAAAATGGGAAGCTAAATTTAAAAATTAGAGATTTCAGTCAATTATTTCATCTACCACTATATAAATCCCACAGTAAAGTTGGCACTTTAACATATTTATATACTCGATAAACTTTCTTTGAATATTATCTGCTTAGTGCTTATTACTATTGAATAAAAAAAGCATGTGACACTTGTTCTAATGAACAGAGTCAGCTGTTTTGGTTAATTGAAGAATACATCTGTGACGGCAGAAAAGAAGTTTAGCCTATAATATGGTTATAAACATCTATAACAAGATGTTGATTACATTAGTGCATAACACATCTTACAAAATGAACCTTGGCTGGAAAGGCTTTTAAATCAGACCATAAAAACTAAAAACAATGCTGGGTGTACAATCTGCAGTTCCCTGTCAACATCTGTCTCCTCAGACAGTGAAAACATCACTGAACCCTATTTGTGTAGACACAATTGGTAAAAAGTGAAACAAGGAGCAAATGAGAATTTCAGAGCAGTTGACAGAAACTCTCAAAGACACCAACACGATGACAGGTGAAAATTACTTTGCCTGGAGCCAAGATTACCATCAAGCAACGAAAGTGCCCTAGAGGCATCATCATTTTTCTTTCTTTGCTTTGTGACACTCTAGTTGTGTTTTCTTCTAATTGTTTAATGGGTCACTCCTACAACCTCTTTGCAACATGAACCACCGACTCATGAAATCATTAAAAACCTTACATAATTGTGTCTACTTGAGCGCTCTTTTCCTTTAGGAAGGATACACATAATTAGGCTACCACTTGCTCTTAACCTCGGGTCATCCAGATAGAACATTAAAAAAATGGTTCCAGCTCAAACACAGTCCAATTATCAATTTAACTACAGATACTCGGAGTGAACACCATCACTTCCGTTCAGCAGCATTCACAGGAAGCTTTTAGGACATTAATAGTGCCAGCTAAAATAACATTATAGGGAAAGAACTCTTACTGAGGTTCTAAATGACAGTTTAATGCTCAAAACAGGGATACTTTTTAAATTTCACTTCTACCTTGGCACCCTCTTCCCCAGTAAAACTTTGCAGGCTTTTCTGTGAAATCTCTTTCAAGTGCTATCAAGCGAGTAACAGCAAAAAAATAAAAATAAAGCAAACACAAGAAACATCAACAAGATGTGCTTCAACACTTAAGTGGGCTCCTGATGCAGTGCAACAGACAAAAGCAGTATCTGAATTTGGAATTTTACTGATTTTCAAATGAGTCACAGAAAGTCAGTGTCCCAGCCAAGCAGGAAGAAATGGGCAAGCCAAAATATTGCTGTTGTGAACAGTGTGGTATTAAAAAGTTCAGTTTATTTCTTACAAGCGAAGCTTTTTAGCACCCCCCCCATCCCTTTTTCTTTTGGGGCAAATCCCAGTTTTCCCTTCCGTGCTACAGAAGTAACAGTGGCCTGCCTGCTCTGGATGTTCAGAACCTGATGCCAGCCACTCCTGAGCACCTGCTGAAGCCCACAAACACAGTGCATGAGCTGCAGCATAACAGCAGGCAGCTGCTACTCAAAACTCCCCCTGTGCACATTTCCCCTTTCTCATGATTAGGAAACGTTCTTAAAATTACTGGATGTTAACAGCTCTCCAATGGAAATTTATTGGCTTTGTCTCATTCTGGGGAAAAGGGTTCTTTTCTGGCGAAATCCTCCTCCCCAGGCCCATAGATCCCCACTTGAGGAAGCAGTGTACCACTCCAGCACTTGGAAGAGTCATACCAGCCAGGAAGGGAGGAAGAAAGCACAGTGCACCAGCACATCACCCTTCCCCAGCTCGGTGAGCTCATCTAGCACAAGTGGAAGATACTTCCGAGCCCCTGCAAGGAAGCCAAAATAAATTAGATCTTTCCCCTTACGTGGGAAGTTTGAGGAAAAAATCTTCCCTAAAAGAAATGGTCTGAAAAGGCACGGCATAGCATTAATCTTTGCTGGGCTAAGGAAACAGCAGACTTACACAGCCAAGATGTTTCATATTACATCTGAATTATGCAGCAGAATAGCACCAAACAACTGGTAATTATGGAACAATGTTAATAGTACAGCAGCATTTTTACCACACTATCATCTAACACCCTAAGACATCACAGTAAAATCACACTTGAGCCTACAGAAACAAGAGAGGAGATGCCAAAAGCCTCCCATAAAGAAAAGGCTAAAAATGAAATGGCAATACAGCAAAAAACATTGCAGGAAACAATTTTAATGCTTAAGTTCTGAACCCAAGACTTCAGGACCTAACAGGTCACAGACAGTGCTGATGGGATCGCTGAAGGAAGAGCTTCTTCCAAGGAGAACAGAGAGCTTGGCTTGTCCAGCTTTGCAAAACAAGAGTTTGAGAATTTTTCCTTAGATACACTGGACATGTAAACACCAAAGCCAAACCCAAACAATTCAAACAAAAGCACAATTTAGCACACAGGAAAAAGTGGACATAAATAAAGAGGGACTACAGGCAAATGATTCCTGAGCAGCAAAGGAATAGCCTTCCCATAGGAGTAATGGAAAATAACAGACTACACAAGCTTTAAGGAAGTCCTTAATAATTTATGAATGACATTATCAGTGAGAGCTGCTTGTGACAGGGAAGACTACTCCATGAGCCTGAAGTTGTCTGTCCAATTACAGTTGTATGGTTTCAAAGCACTGGATAGGCCTGCTGGAGATGCTTTAACCTGCTCTATTTGAACAACTTTCATTCAGACTCACTCATAATTTGAAAATTACACCATGACAAGTTTGAAGCATTGTCTGGGTCTTTTTCAGTTATTTAGCCTTAATCATAACTCAAGAACTACTGAAGTATTCCAGGGTGTCTTATTTAAACAAACAACCTGCCCTCCAAATAATCCAACTCTGCAGCAGTCTTGGCACGTTTCACTTCTGATGTATGCAAAGCAAACAAAATTGAACATTTTTAGCCCATTCTCCCCAATACAAGGAAGTTTCTGCTACCACATCCTGTCCCTAATTGCCTGTCAATCATTTGGGCAATTTAATGGAACTCTACGGAAGGAAAGATGCTAAACCCCAAGGAGTTGCAGGAAACCAGAGGAGGGATGAGCTCATTTCTCATCAACCCCACGGAAGCAGACAATGCACCAAAATGCTTTCATGCACTAATTATCCAGCTGCATTCTGACCTCTTAAAAGAAATGCCCTGAGTTGGGCGAGCAGAGGGCTTGGGTGATAGCTCAAGGTTTCCTGCTGCATGATCCTAAATAGAGACTGTAACCTCACTGCAGCATAACACATGGAATAATAGTCTGCATGGAAAACACCGCCTCTAAACTGAATCTATACAGTCCCTTTGTAAGCTCCAGTTTAAAAACATGTACCCACTTTAAACGCATAAAAGAGCACTTATCTCAACGAGCTTTCTTCAGTAAAAATAATGAATATACATCTTCATCTACCCTTTTCCCCTGAATGAGACAAAGTCAGTCATTTTCCACTGGAGAGCTGTTTACATCCAGTAATTTTAAGAATATTTCCTAATCATATCCCTAACTAAAAAGATGCAAAATAAACATCGCTCCTCCAGCAGCTTTATATTTTGATCTTACCTACTAAATCAGAAAAATAAATATAAAACAAAGCTCAGCATAAAGAAAAACGAGGGTAACTCTTTTTAGTGAGTAGCGCTGAAGGAAACAGAAAGGTTTTGGCATCAACAGCAGAAGCCGTATCTGGTTTGCATTCACATCACTCCAAGCATGAAAAGACAGAATCCCACACAAAACGCCTATTGCAACCCGCAGACAAGCAGAAGCCTATAAATTTTATTCCAGGGGAACAGCTCAAGACAGCCGCAGCTCCATCCTCTCCCTCCAGCCCAAGGCAAACACGGCTCCCACCGCCCATGTGCTCCAGAACTCGCAGCCCCCACCTCCCCATTCCCGATGTTCTCAGCCTGGAAGGGACGGAGAGACCTGGAAGCTCTGGCGCTGGGGCACATCCTGCAGACTGCTCCAGCCCAAGCCCGCAGGCCCCGCGCCGCCGCATCGGCCTCGCCCGGCGCTGCCGTGCCCGCGGTACCCCGGTCCGGCCCGGCGCGGTGCGGTGCGGTG
>VZRL01004692.1:317572-364663 GCA_013397895.1 Origma solitaria | reverse complement strand
CCAGCCACCAGCAGCAGCAACTGACCGAGCCAAAAAAAAAAAAACCAGTGTCCCTTCCTTCTCACTCCCCCGGAGGAGAGCTGGGGAAAGTTTTCAAAACATCCCGCGCTGGCGGCAGAGCTCCCAGCTGCGGGACACAGTTAAAGCTACAGGACCATATTTCTGGTCAAGCATACAAAACGATAGGGAATACAAGATATCATTATGCCACCCCAGGACAACTGGGAAGCCAGGAGAGGAAAAGCAATCCCTAGTCCTAAAGAGTGTCATAATATCACTGACAAAGACACATGCTATAGCTGTAGCATCCTTGGTTTCAACACCCTTGTAGCACCAAGACAAGTAAAATCAGTAGTATTCTGTTTTTTTCAAAGACAGAGGAGCAATATAAAAAAAGACACATCTTTCATTTAAGGGGGGCTAAAAGAAAAGACTGTAACCTCTGATGGGTTAAGTACAAAATTGTGAGGATCCAGAAGAAGGTTTCAGGGTCAGCTTGCAAAAGTTATAAAACATAGTAGTAGTTCAAGTCTTTCCTTGAACAAATCAGGGAGCCTGTAAGGCAAATAGATTGTTTCATATACAGAAGAAACATCTGGAGAAGATACAGCCATAAAAGAAAAGCAAAATTTATTTTTGTGAATAGGATGGATGAGAATGGGTAAACTCCAATAATGGGAAGCTTCTTTAAGGGGAATAATTAGGAAAACATGTCTCGGATTAAAGTGTAAGTATAAAAGATGAAGGAACACATTAACAAGTGAGCAGCAGCCAACTGCTGAGACCAGATGGTGTTCAACCAAGAGTTTTCAAGCAGCTCCGAGACGAAGTAGTTCAGGTACTAACTGCTGTCTCTAACTTCTTACTTAAAGCTACTTTAGCATCACAGGGATCTGGAGAGTTGCTCGTGTGACACCAGATTTTTGTAAGGATTTTGGAGAAGATTGTGGAAGCTGTGGACTTGGAAGCCCGATGTCTTTGCTACAGAAATAAGTAGAAATTATGCTGAAGAACAGAAAATAATTACTGGGCACATGGAGAAGATGACACATTAAGAAAAGTCATTATGGCTTTTTTAAAGAAAATTAGTGTCTCAGAAAAGCTTTCTTTGAAGAAGTAAACAAGCTCATGGAGCACAAAGATCCAATTTACTGTCTATAATGGTTTCCAAAAGCAATCAGTAAGATTCCTCCCCAAAGGAAGTAAAAAACAGGGCTGCTAATGGATATGAAGCATGAACAAATAACTGATAGAAACTGATGTAAATATTGATTTGCAAAATGTGCTGATGATAATAAGCTATTCAGGGTAGGGCAAACTGGGAAAAACTGAATGACTTCATGTTACTGATAGAGTTGGTGGTAAAATGTCAGATGAAATTAAAATCTGATAAATATGAAAGGCTGACATATGAGAAAACAACAATCCTGATTTCACATATATACTGAGGAGCTTTGAGTTGATCTTTACCAGTGAGAAAAACTGCCTTGAGGTTATGAGAGGTGGTTCTGTGAGAACATCAACTCAGGGCTCAGCAGTGGTCAAAATGGAAATTCAGAACTGTTAAGATTATTGTTAACATTTTTAAAGAGAGAAATAGGCATAAAAAGTGCCCTGTTGCACCTGTATCTTTAATTGCCAGTGCAGTTCTAATGTCCCTATCTCAAAAATAGTATGGTAAAACTGGAATAGATTAAATAAAAATCAATAAAATTATCAGAAATAGTAGGAGGGCTTCCCAAGCAGTCATAGTTGACTCAACTGGGTCTCTTCAATCGGCAGTGAAGGGGAGATATATCAAAGTCCATGTAAAATCTTCAGAGCTCCAAATAAGGACCAGGAATCCAGACTGTTCACTGACTTATCAGACACAGGAACTGAGGTATAGCAAATTAAAGTAGAACTTGGAAAGTTCAAAACAAACAAGAGGAGATAATGCTTTATTCAGTCTATAGTTAAGCCAGAAGTCTTTGCTTCAGGATATAGTGGGTACCAAAACTTTGCATGGGCTTAAAAAGCAACTGGAGAATCATCAAAGACTCTTGATCTAACTCAGCAAGCTCCTGACTTGCAAGTTGCTGAAGCTGGAAAGACATTTTGGGGAAGTACAGAACATGTTTGCCCTGTTCTTTCTGTCTTCCTACTCACACCTTATCAATCTCTGTCAGAAACTGCTATGCTGGGTGGAGCTTTCAGTCAACCCAATACATTTTTATAGATTTAGGATTATTTTTACCTCCCAACCCCAGATCATCCAGCTGTCATAATCTCACCAGACTATTTCTGGTCATTACGTAATTATGTAGGGTTTCTGCCCCTCCTTTTTGTCTTTGCCTGTCTCTGTTTTTACTGAGTTTAGTAGTATATTTAAGTCTGCTTGCATTTTTGGCACTGCCTACTGTTTTGGAAAAAAAAACAACAAACAAACCTCATTAAAATCTTTAATGTGTTCTTCTCAGAGGCAATAAAAACAAATTAACACTTGTAGGTGTAGTGCCTTTCTCGCTTCTGGGAGAATGCAAGTTGTCAGTGCAATCCTAAATACAAGCTCCGTGGAAGGAGTGATGTTATGGGTAGTGTGCTGCTCTGGAGTAAAACAATGCATTGTATGGTGGAGAAGTCAGTGGTCTAAAGGGGTGGATGCAGAGCAGTTTGTTATTCTTCAACCATCTAAGTTGGCCTTGTGAATTAACGTGAAACAATAAAAATATTCATACTTCCCATTTTAACTGGTGAAGACAGGCTTAGGACTGTTGGAATGAAGAAGTATCAATGCAAATACTTAATTTATAATGATGGTAGATCAGGTATGATTTGTGTCCTTTTGAGTTTCTTTTTCCTAGCAGAAAATATTTTCATGCAGTTCACAGTGTTTTAAGTCTATTAATAATTGTACAAAGCCTTAACAGCAGAGATTGTAATGTATATATTAATAATGCATTTGCAGATAAAATTATATTAATGTTTTTCTAAATGCTCAATTAAGCAATTACCTAATGCCACAAAGCATTAGAAACAGAGAGAATATATTACCTTAAGTCATTTTATGATACTGTAGATGGCTAAGAGTTTTTCTAACAAATCTAAGAGAGGAGCACGTGGAGTGAAGCAGTCTGTGAGGAGAGAAGCATCCAGCCCACTCTGACAAACAGCTTTTGGAGGTTGTCACAGCTTCTCCTTTGTGACTTAGCTGGCCAAGGAGTGTACCATGGCCACAAGACTGCCTGTGGTCTGCCACTTCCAGAAATACTAAATGCTACCATAGCAGCCTGAGCCAAAAAGATTTTTCTAGCTTCTTTCTTCTCCTTCTTTCTCCCTTGCCCCAGTCCTTTCTGGAAATGTCCAAATTAAAATAGAAAACTGAATCAGTCTAAAACATCAAGTAAAAAGAACAGTCTGTATATTTGTTTAGCAAGCTTTCTTTTGTATTTAAGTGAATTTTAGCTTTCTTATTCTGCAACATTACTAATTCCTGTGCAGTTTCTGTAGCAGTTATCTTTAAAATACAGTAAAAATCACTGATACCATTTGTCATTTTGTTCCTGAATTTTGTTTAGGCAAATCAGTAGATTTCTTCAGAGTGAGGAAGTACTTATCACCTGCTGGTTTAAATTTCAACACTGTGGTTTTGATCATGCTGTTTGCTGAGCAGATCCTCTGTAACCTGTGGTATATCTGAAGCAGGGACTTAAAAAAATAATTGTTGAATAGGAAGTATGTACACACCACAGACCACACTCTATTTTGTACCACTCTTTATCAGTTAAGCAAACTTTCAAGGCACCTTGTCTACCATTTTGTAGATAAACTACTCTGTGGATAAATTACAATACATTAAAATCATATAGTAATTTGGGTTAGAGTGGATTTCAGGAAGTCTCTTCTCCAATCTCCTTAAAGCAGGATGGGCTCTGAGGTCAGACCAAGTTACTCAAGATCTTATCCATCTGGGACTTAAAAATCTCCAAGGACGGAGTTTGCACAACCTCCCTGGGCAAGCTGCCCCACTGCTTGAGTGTTGTCACAGTGAAAAAGTTTTTCCTTATATCTGATCAGAACCTCTTGTGTTTCAACTGATGCCTGTTGTCTCTTCATCTTCCCACCATGGACCCCCATGGGAAGCCTCCTTCTTCCTGATGACCTCCACTCAGGTATTGGAGGGCTGCAATCAGATATCTCAAGCAATCCCTTAGCTTCACCTTCATCTTTTCCTGTGTACATTTAAATGACATAGATTAGTGTCTTGCAGCTAAGTCATGACAAGCCCATGTTCATTCATGCTCATGCTCAGACACACAAAATACAGCCAATCTGGGGTACCAACTTTGCAAAGCAGAACCAGTGTCTTCACTGATTCAGCCTTCTATGAATGACTAAAAAGCACTGGTGTGAAAACCATCACTCTTCACAGTGGCTTTGCTTGAGGTAAACCAGATCTGCAGTGATTGGAGCAGTGAAAAGGAAGAGTCTACTGAGGCTGTGATTAAAGGAAACCTCCTGTCCCTTCCTCTTGGCAGCCTTCAAGAGCACTGCTGCTGCCTGAGCTGTATTCCAGATGAGCCAGAGGCAAAAGATATTTCCTCCATGTGAGCAGCAGAATGGTAACTTGCTGTGAGTAAGGCTGAGCTGCCACAGACAGCCAATGGATAAAATGGAGAACTGCACTAAGGCTATAGCTGCCTGGCACAAACGCTGTCACCCCGATATGGACATAAAGCTGTTGTAGAAGAGGAAAGTGCTTTATTAGCTCTGCCTCAGGGCTGGAAGGGCTTTTTTTCAGGCAATGGTAAGATCTGGATAACTGAGCAGATGTGCAAGCTGTTGATTGCATTAGCGTATGCTCTGTCAAAAGTGTTTTTACCTAATACGAAGTCCTAAGTTAACTTTGTCTGGGCATAACACATATAATGCATAACTGGGCAGCAGTGCTACAACTGCTGAACTGCAGGTACATCTGCAGGGCAGGTCCCAGGAGATGTCCTGAGATCAAAGTCTGTAGCTTTGCTTTGGGAAGAGGAGGATTTTTGCTTATGTGAAACACTGAAGGGTGACCATTGACCTCCAACTAACTGAACACACCCAAACATGTCTGATTCTGTTGACATGTGTTGCAATTTCTCTGCTTTCTGTAAGCCCAAAGGAGTAATGAGGAGGAGGAAAGAGCTGATTTAGCATTGCCTGACAGATGCAAGAGCAATTACCAGAACCCATCAAGGCTTTTCTCAGCTGCAGAAAGCGTGAAGAGCGTATTTTGACAATATGCCACAGACAGACAGGGTCCTGCTGTGTGTTATGTTGTGAATAAATAGTACCTGGCCATGTCAAGAGTTTATGCAGGGTTTTCAGGATCTGATGAGGATCTGTTATTAAAGAGTTAGTTTCTTTTACTTCTCTGAACTGCATAACGAATTAAATAAAGCATGCTCTGTGCAGCACACAGTTTTACTATGCCATAATAGGAATCAGAGCAGGACAAAACAATTAAAAGGCTTGAGAAAGAACAGGCAAGATGGAGGCTGTGTGAGGGACAGTCCCATTTTCATGCTGTGGAGATGTGAGGCTGCTCTCTGGTGCGCAGAGGGAAAGGATACAAGCTCTGAGAGCATGGGGCTATTAATGCTGCCCTGGGCAATGTTGACACATCTCATATACTTGCCATAGAAATCCCATAAGTGATCCCTCTCCTCCAGAAACAAGGCTATTTTCTCAAAGTTTTTCCCCAGCAAATGTCTCCAGTGCCCCGCCTGTGCCAAGCCCAGCAAGGGCAGCGTGGTCTGGGACCCACCTGTCTGCCATCATATGGTCAGATGTGTAGGTCACGCAAGACCAGAGCATCTTCTGTGCAGGTCCAAACCATCTTCTTAGTAATTTCTTTCTTTTCCCCCATTCTCAGGCTCAGGTTTGCTTTGGAGGAGTACTCATCAGGACAGGCTACTCCAAGTCATTGTTAAATCAGATTATTTTGGTTCAACAGCTTCGGGGAAAGAACTTCCTTTCACTTTTTCTTTGCAAATCTGGGGAGATGTTACAGGAAGGACCAGTGGGTGCCCATGTCTTGCCCTAGAAATACAGAGGTAGGAGGCAAGGTGTGCATTTAGAGTTGGGCATTTAGAGCTCAGCAGAGCTTCTAGGACTCCCCTTTGGAGGATGGACTCACCTGTCATCCTCTCCACTGCAGTAAGACAACCACCACTTCCTGAGAATGGAAGATATCTTATCCTGAGAACAGAAATGAAGCTGCTCTTCCTAGAAATGTACAAATGTTAAATCACACTCACTCACTATTAACACTGAAGTTGTGCCAGGGCTGTGCCTGCGCCAGGATAAATCTGCACTGAAAGCGGAGAGGAGCGTCATTTGCCAGCTAGGCTGGTGAGCCAGTTCAAAACCAAGTGCCTTGAGCCAACACATGCCAGTTTTACTCTTCCCACTGCTGCCAAAGGACTTGCTTAAGATGTGGCATTTCAGATGGAGAAGTAGAATTATGTGGTTTTGACACTGTAATAAATTTATAGAGAATTATTCCTGCAAAAGCATGTAACCTGAAAACCCAGCTGCGGGATTGCTCGGAGGCATACTGGGACCTTCTCCATGCTTTGGATGCTCCATCTGTATATTTTTACTTTGACTTAAATTTGCATTGTCTATTCTTTCTATTTTTGTTTCCCTTTTGTTTTTATTTCTGTTAAGAAAAAAAAAAAAAAGCATCTTTGGAATGTATGTTGTTTCTGAACACTCTCTGCTGCAAGGTTTGTTGCTGAGAGAACGTGGCTAAAGGCTGTGAGCTCCTGGGTGTTTAGATGCTGCCTTAGTGAAGCAGCAGTACAATAGAGCTCTGTGGCCAGACCAAGAGGAAATACTGCAGATTTAGTCTTTGCTTTCAAGGGTGTGCTGAGTGAGAAACCATCAAAATAATTTGTGGGAAGCATGCTGTGTTTTAAAACACAAGCAGAAACATTCTGTTATTTTTGCATTGTTTGTTATTAAAAAAAAGCTATCATTCATTTTGCTTGAACATTATTTTTAAGCCTTGCATAGTAACACACATGATCTCCATGAGCTGACAACTACAGGACGCCAGTTCTACAGGAACATGGGGAATACTTAGGATGGACTGATGTTCTCTGGAGCAGGTGAATGTTGCAGCAGTTCACATTGCCTTGCTTTGCTGAGAGCTCTCTGCCTTGCAGAGAGGAGAGGATGTCACAGAGTGTCTTGTACTGTACCACAAAGGCTGCCCATCCCTGCCCTGCATCACAGCGCCAAGTGTGAGAGACGGACCAGGGCTTTTCTTGGCTTTTCCTTTCCCCCCAGCAGCGCTGCAGTATTGTTCCCTCCACCAGCATTGCTGCCATGTCCCATTTTGCCCATTTTCCCTTTTATCCCAACAGCAATTCCCATCTCTCTGATGGTGCCCAAAGCGCTCCCTTCCATGACACTCTGACCTGAGCCAATACATTTCCTTCTCTGGGATGCAACCCAAGGTCAACCCAAGTCTTTTTTATTTTGAGCTGAGACTTTTACTGGGCAGGAATCTGTGTGCTGAGAATGGTAGCAGAAAGAGAAGTCTTTTCAAAACCTCTGGGAGGTATTAATCCAGAGGAGAGATGCCCCTTTACAGACCTTTTCCTTTTCCTCTGATTAGAGACCAGTGAGGTCTTTCTTCACCCTAAAGTTAGATTTTATAAAGGATTCCCTTTTTAGGCCTACAATGGTGTTTAACACTTCAAGCAGAGCAGAGCTAAGGCAAGGCAGCATTGCTGTGTTGGTGCCGCTACTGCAGCACAGCAGGCACTGGAGCAGCTGAATGACACTGCGGTTCTGCCTCTGAAAGTGCTTCCAATTCACTTGTCAGGAGGTTTTCTGGCACAGCTGAAAGCGAGGCAACAGAGAGCAAACTTTGTCAATAGGACTTCAGGGATGTCAACCTGGCCTTTGGTGTTGTAATCCCTTGTAAAGATTATAACTGCTTTAATTAGGGGTATGAACTTTTCTGTTTGCATGAAGTTTCCTTTCGCAGAGGCATCCTACCAGGAAAAGCCACAAACATTTTAGTATAAACATCCTGACATCATTATAGTTTATTTCCCTCCCCAAATGGAAATGCACTTATGTCACTATTAACTACTTACTGTTCTGAAGTTTACTAGTTTCAAAGCATTAGAGAGAAAGCAATGCATTAACAAGGGAGAGGTGGCTTCAGGGGAAATACAGAATTGCTTAGTATCTTAATTTTCTGTTCCATAATGAACAGCAAGCGCTAAGGACATTCACCACCAACTGTGGCCAGAGGGGCCAAGCTGAGTCTTTAAATGAAAATATGTTTTCTGTGACTTTTATTTCGACTGAAATATTGGTGGGATGCTCTCCCAGAGCATTTGCTGGAGTACCATCCCCCAGCAGTGACTGCACTTGCTGTAGTTGTGTTGACAAACATGTCTACCATAACCAATAATGAAAAGACACTATAAAATTCATTGCAAATGTCCTCCTTGAGTTTAGGAGATGTTTGATGCAATTACATGATTGTGGGGCTCCTATTAGTAATGTAGGGGTCTTATGATCCTGCTGCAGACCTTGCTACATGAAGGAAGGTTAATCCTACCTTAAACATGCCTATTTTTCTTGGCTGCTGCCAAAGGAAGCCCAGAACGCTTGGCTCAAATATCTACATTGCTGTGGGAGGCTTGGAGCCTGGGTCAGATGAACCTCAAGAGAAACCAGCATCAAATTTCAGATAAACAAGGTCAGGCAAGTAGATACACAGACCTTGCCTTGAGCAAGGTTGAACAGTATTAACAGACTAGAGTGGAAAAGAAAACTAAAACAAAAAAGCTCACTTAATTAGTCATTACAGGAACAGGGATCTGCAGAACTGGAGATGAAAAAATGTGATGTTTCAGATGGTTCATGCACGAGTGTGACAGTGAGTCACTTCACCACAGCTTTTCTTCTTCAACAGCAGCAAGCAGAGATGTACAAATTAATCTGAGTTCATAGGGAGACTGTTTGCAAACCACACCAGTTTGCAAAACACACAGAAAAGCCATAGAATATGGCTATTTAAATCAGATTAGAGTTATAAATGTCTCTGATAAAGTAACTGTATTCTCTAGTAATTATATTCATATTTATATACTTCTGATCACTTACCCTGTGTTGAGGAGGTTAAGTGTTTATTGCTTCTGGTGAAAGATATGAAGAGTAAGGTGGATAGCTCTCTTGAAAAATGAGGTATTTGACTTTCATTTCAATCAATATTGCTACTAATTAATTAGTGGTAAGAAGACGGAACTCAGTTTGCTTACCAGCCACCTTTACTCCTTACCCCTAGCAAAAGAAAAGTGGAGTTTTAATGTAGCAGAAACTCTTCTAAAAATCTGGTGAAGATGTAATCTAATTCAGTGTAAGCACCCTTAGTGCTTCTTGTCTTTGGAAATGACACAGTTTGGCATTGCTTATGTCATCCCATCCGTCACTGGAGATGAAGGTGAGATAAAGAGGATTTTGCATTGAAGTCCCAGAAGTCTCAGACCATGAAAACTCAGCACCAGCTTCACAACCCCCCAGATGGGCCAGGTAAAGATGATGGCTGCTGATATAGGTCTTGTTTGAGCACTTGAGAGCAACAACTTCATTTTCTTTTTAACTTCTAATGATTACAGTTTGTTTTGCAGTAAATTTGCCATCACTTTTCATTAAACAAAGGTCATCTAAGGAAATACAAAATAAAACAAAAATTTAAAAATTTTATGACCCTTCATCATTGGCAACACGCTAAAAATGGTATTGCACATGTCCCTTTAAGTGGCATTTCTCCAGTCATCCTGTAGCAAATTGAGAAAAAACAGTCTCCTTACTCCTCAGCTGTCTGCTTAAAATGACACTGCCAAAAATATTTGCAACAAGAAGACCTAGATGGGAGACTGGTTTGTGATCTAATACCAATGATCATCTAATACCATTGTTTTAAACTTGCTTTTACCTGATGCTCTGCATACAGGTGGTCAGATCCTTCTCTGTTCCCCATTTTGAGGGCAAGATGTGGCACCCCTAGAGTCAGTGGTGCTCCTCGTGAAATACAGTTGTCCCCCAACAGTAATTGGAAATAATAATAAAAATAATTCAGGAATAAGGCTTATCTTTATCATTAAGGATAGAGCTTACTTTGTTCAGACCTGCCAGGTAGGGTACACACAGTTCTCTGATTTTTAATTTTGGCTTATCTGCAGCTACTTTTTGTCTCTGCCAGCACTGGAATGATGCATGAGTAGATCCCAGTATACAACTGGAACAAAAACTCTCACCTTCCTGATGTGATTTACTTTCTCCTCACAGCTTGGCAGCATCCCTCTGGTTTTACTGCCATGTGCGTGTCTCCTACATTAATCACACTGCTTCCCAGCCTGCACAGTGCACCCAGCTCTGCTCTGCACAGACCACCGTGCGTGTCTGGCCCTGCTTCCAGCAGCTTTCTGGACGTGCCTTCTGTTGGCGTTCAGCCTGCTTGATGTGTCACGCTGCACAATGGATGCAGCGCTCAGGTCAGGCAGAAAGTGTTTACTTTCTCCTTCCATGCTTTGGCTGTCAACCAGGTGGATTGAGCAACCAGACTTGCAGTGACCACCTTGCTCCTTAAATCCCCCTTTCCCAGGCAGCATTTCTGGCACTATCACAGTAGCAGAGTGACTCACTGCCATCTTCTTGTCCCTCTGTTCCCCTTGTTCATGAAAAAAAATGCTTCACAGAACCTGTTTTCTCTGTAGCAGGACCTTGTTCAGCTGACTGCACAATGACCTGGCACTGCTTGTGATAGCAGCACAAACAGGCACATACCCTCATCCCTCCAGCAGTGCTGGGTCTGTAAAAGGCTCTGCTGATTCTTATCCTCCCTTCATGATGTCTGCCAGGTGACTTCTTCCCACGTGGTTTCATAAGGAGGTTTCCTTTCTGCATCTGGAGATGCTCTGCCTGCCTACCACTGGTTCATCGCCATGGGCATGGTGTGAAGGCTTGTGCTGGCCATGGTTATCTGCCCAGCTGCTTTCCTGCCAAGAGCAGCAGCAGACACTTGTCTTTTTGGTGTCCGTATGAAGTGTCCCAATGCCTGTTCCCATGTCCTCCTCAATCACTGCCTGCTTCTGTTTCTCCTGGGGCTTTATATCCCCATACTTGGCTTCTTAGTAAATCCTTGCTTGCTTTTCCACTTCTCCCTCTCATTTGGGTTTATCTTCCTGATTTCTGGAAGAGAGAGTTGGTACTTAGCTGGAAAGAGGCCAGGAGGCAACTGGAGGTGATGCCATTATGGACCAGTTGGAGAAGAATTCAGTCCATCAAAGGAACTAGGAGGCAATGAGTAACGGAGTTGCCACTTTCAGAGAGATGGAATAACACAGAAAGGATTTCCCCATCCCTTCAACTTCTGTAACTCAGATCCACCCCTCTGTAAACGTACTTATTAAATCTTAATTAATGAAGTCTTAGTGGTTTGGAGAAAACTCACCCAGCCCATCCAGCCCACTCACTACCATGTAATGATAATTTTGACTTTACTCATTATCTTTAACAACAACCAGTAACTAGTCAGGGATGGCAACATTGCTTAAAATGATAAAAAAGTTAACATACCTTCACTCCTTCTCTCAGGGAGAAAAGAAAAACAAGTCCTTCATTAAAGTGCTAAAGACTACTTTAATGGTAAAGAAAGAGCAGCAGAAGAGATGGGGTGAGCTGAAGGCAGACTCAGATGGGAAGCTCAGGTGATATTTGCAGCTACAGCCATGGGTAGTTTGCACCAGCATGTTCCCCATTCCTCTGAAATCTTCAGTGGACCTGCACTACAAGGGTTCTTAACCTGTTTCAACTCTTTCTTAAATTGTTTTAGCTTCTGCCTGCAAATTACTGAATTCTACTGTAATTGATTTAAGGAATGGTTATACTGGGTTAAGTACATTTCCATTATGTACTCTTACTGCTTTAATTAGGTCAATTTAAAATCAATTTAGGCAAGTTGCACCAACTGGTTTAGTTAATGTAGATCAGCGTCTAGATGGGATGAAAGAGCAAAATAATTCATTCAGTCATCAATTCCTCATTTTTTATGGCCAGATGTCAGATGGTCTAAATTTATGGTTTTGTTAAACCCAGCTGTGCTGGAGCATACATGTGTGCTGGGGATTTCATCAGCTGAATTTGTAAACAGCTTTTCCCACCATGCTGCCTTAGACTCCAGCCTGGCTGCGTTTGGTCTCCTTGTTTCTGAGGGGAGATTTGCTGGAGGTGTTGCAGAGTCAGCAGCCTTAGCACTAACCTGTAACCCTGCACAGCCCTCTCCTGGCTCCACCGGGACACTTGCTGAAGCAAGAACCACCCTGCTTTGTACATGGTTTTACTGCAAACAGCCTAAAGGCACAGTTAGTTGGTGAAGGACAGACCTGAAAGCACTTCCAGAATCACCTGCTTCTGCAGCTCTTCCCCAGCACTGCCCTGGATCCAGAGGCAGGGAGGACCATCACATAGTGCTTACTCTAAATTCAGCTCTCCGCTGCAAGGGATAACCCAGCACCCTGACCAAAAAAACCTAAATAGATAAAATAATAGTGCAGACTGAAGGAGAGAGAGACACCATTTGTTCCACCTCCTGCCTCAAGCCAGGACTGACTATGGCAATGGCATTTCTGAGTAGCTAAATCTTCCAGAAAGGAGATGAAGGTGAGGGAGAGGAGAAGCTGTGAGGATCGCTGAGCAGAAACTCTGGGGCTCTTGTGTCCCAACCCAGCAGTTTAGACAAGGAAGTCAGTGAAATAACAGGCTGCACTGAACCCTGGAGCAAGGCAAAACCACAGTGGTCATCAAGGAGAAGGCTCAAAAAAACCAGGAAAACACCATGGCTGACTACAAGGGTCTGTAACATGGTCGTGTTCCCCAGAATCAGAATGGGAGACCAAGGCAGTGCATCACAGCACAGAGACATCCTTCTGAAAGCTCACCTCTCCCCAGAGCTGTAGCAGTCTGGGAAGCAAAACCACTGAGCACAGGTACAGTTCCTGCTGTTTCAACACTGTCAACAGCCAAAGACTAAAAAAAGATAAATATTGAAACAGCCTCTTAAAAGACTTTGGGTTTTTGTGGTGGTGCAAAGCATAGGGACTGCATTTGGTTTCGATGGGGTATGGCAGGAGCAGCTCCCTGACACCACTGTTGTGCAGATGAGCAGTGTTATAAAATGGAAACCCTTGTTGGTGCGTATTGGTGTTGAGATGGTATTGACCTGGCACAGTTACCTGTGCCAGTATCACACAGTTGTAAAACACCACCATAAAATCAGCCTGATGTCTCCTCACCACGGCTTCAAAGAGCCACATGTGACAGGCTCAGGCACAGGGATTTCATCTGGAAACCCCAGAAAAATACCTACACTGGGTCTAGTAAAAAATGTCCATAGCCCAGTATAATGTTCCAACAGTGCCACTATAAAACAGGGCAGGTAGAGGGTGAACCTTTCTCTGTTATTATTTCACAGACCTTGGCAATAAGTGATGGAAGGATTTCCTGAAGCAGAGGCTGTGACGAGGCCTGCGGGCCCAAAATCTCCTCAGGGCCCTGCCCTCTATGAACTGGCCTAATCTCTTCTTAAATCACTTCAGACTTTTCATCACTGACAAATCTTGTGGCAAGGATTTCCTTGGTTGAATGGTTGAGGTTAAACCTGTTTCCTGCAAACATCCTCCAAAGGCAAAGCCTGGAGTGTGAGCCCTGGTGCTGCTGCCGGGGTGGAGGATGCTCAAAGGACAAGGATCGAGTTCCATGTGCTCAGCAGCTGTTAAAAAGTCTGTGTGGGAAAGGAATGGGAATTTGGGAAATCATTCACCTGACACTTTGCAAAGGATGAATGAGCTGCAGGGGAAGTGAGAGGTTGCTACAGCAGTGGAGCCATCTGCCTCTGGCTGGGCATTTCACATCAAATCTGGAATTGGGGACGGAAGCCAGAATTTCCCAGGTCAAATTTTGCATTATTTTTCAGGTGTGTGTTTCTCTACTGCGTGCACATACACCAGAGAAGGAGCCTTTCCTTACAGATAGTCAATAATTAATTTGTTTAACCCAGAACTGTGGTGGTTTTGAATTCTCAGCCAAGTAAGTGTTTGAGAAAAATACTCTGTGTGATTTTTATCTCTCCTCTCTTAGTGGTTGGATCAACTTGTTCTCCACCCTCAGCCAAACTTTCCAGCTGCAACATTTAAACCTCAACATAAATCACATTTTCCATAGCTTTCCATCACTCAGATGTGTCTTTTCCAATGCAGAGCTCTGGTTTTCCATCCTTGGAAGAGCCAGAAAAGCCACAGCATTAGTATCTCCAAGGAAATTCCTCCTTTGCCCCTTAGTCCAACTGGATTTAAAGACACTGCACATGTGGCTACCATGAGGACAATCAGTCTCAGGTGCTGCACAATTGCTCATTCCCAGCCTTGCAAAGGCACCATGGATAAATTGTCTTGTTGCACACAGTGTCAAAGCAACTGAGCTGGCAGGTGTTCAGGCAAATTTCAAGGAGATTATTTGCATGAACAGTTATTGCTCTGCAAAGAAATCACTACTACTTCATTGGGAAGTCTTTTATTTATTTGTATTTATATGCATAATTGTATGCATGCTCAGAGCTGCATAGTTTGTTTAAAGCTGGATTGCTGGATCCTATGCTTCTATTCTGATTTCCTCAGGAATATTATTTGCATCTCCATCTTTCATGAAAAGTCGAAGTGATGCATCAAAAAATATGTGTATTGACGTACATATATATATACATATACATGCAATCAGACCATAGTTTGGGGATAGCCTGTTATGCTTCTGCTAACAAAAAGGGAGCACACTGATAATTTTTTAAAAATTAATTTTAAAAAGAGTAAGGATCCATGAGAAGGCAGCATATGTCTCTTTTCTAACAGCCATATGGAAAAAGGGTTTGTATATCAGCTTAGGCGCAGGGCTTTTAAAAATAGCATGAGCAAATAGCTCATCATTGTCTTCACTATATTCCTAAGCCTGAGTGCAAATTGCCTGACGTTTCAGAGCTGGCACCTGGCAGAATCCTACCATAAAGTGTCCGTGGGGAAATTCTCAACCACTTCCCATCTCTCCTACCTACTGCCTGGAGCAAAACATGGGAGCACAGCATGATGGAGAACAGGTTGGAATAGGAAGGGGAAGCAAAGTGCTAGCTCTGTGCAATTAGGGACTGCTCCTGAGAAGTGAGAAGAGCTCCAAATTCTGCCTGCTCATTTGTAATAGCTTTGCATACAGTATGTAATTGTATGTCAGCTACTCACAGTGTCCCCATTGATAGGACAAAGGATAATGGTAATTGTTTTAAACTAAAAGAGAGTCAATTTAGATTAGATATAAGGAAGAAGTTTTTTACAATGAAGGTCATAAAACCCTGGCACAGGTTGCCAAGAAAGGTGGTGGATGCCCTATCCCTGGAAACATTCAAGGCCAGGTTGGATGGGGCTCTGAGCAATCTGATCTAGTTGAGAATGTCCCTGCTCATTGTGGGGGTTTGGACTAGGCAACCTTTAAAGGTCTTGGGATTCCAACCCTAATCTGTGATTCTATTCCATGTGCTGGGCAGGGGTAGATAAGATTTTATTTAGAACTGTGGAGCCCCTCTCCAAGGAAGCCTGCCACACATGGGGACTGCAAGGGCGTGAGCAGCGCTGGGGTGCCGTGTCCTGCACACACCCTCCCCACAGAGACGAAGAGGAGAAGCAGCTCTGGTGCTCTCCTGCCCTTTGCTATGCTTGGTTGGTAAACACTTGCAAAGTAAGGTGGGGGGTTTGGGCTGGCTCTGATTAACCCCCTGCTTACTGCAGCTGGGTTTGGCAGGGTGAAACCCTGACTGAGGCACAACTGAAAGAATATTCTTGAATAATATACACAAATACGTATAAAGAACTAATATATATATATATGTATTATACTATAAGGTACAAAAGTTAACACAGCTGCTCATATCAGGATCCAGACCAGCAGTGAGGAAGTGGTAGCAGAGAGCCCTTTCTAAAGGTACTTTCCTCCCCTTCAGCTTGCCCTTCCTTCTCCCTGATAAGCACCACCCATGCCATGCCCTAACTCAGCACTGGCATTTAAGCCCTGTAGTAAGCCAGTATCAAATCCTCATCACATCTTCCTTTTTTTCTAAAAAAAAGCCTGATTTGTCTTCAAAAACAGCCTTTACAAACCCTGTCCTGTCCCCAGCCCTGGCACGTTTTAGGCCTAGGAGGTGATTTCAGACAGCTCTGACCAAGAGGTGGAAAGACCTGGGCATTGGGGTTTTAATTCATGAAAAGCAATGAGGGCCAAATCAGCATCAGGTGAATCAGCTGCACATCCACAATATCCTCAGCATGTGTTGATTTGCAGCCCAGAAAGACATAGCATCACTGAGGGTGATGTACCCATCGTGTTGAGAGGTGGTGGGAAGGATGGGGATGCAGACAGGAATGTTTCAAGGAGGACACAAAAGAAGGCACAGAAGTACCAGGACTTGAGTGTCATTGGGAATTCAGGACATCTCAGTTGGGGTCCTCCAGCCTTTGCTGTCTCCTCTCTGGCCAATGCTATGGAGAGCACTGCAGCCTTCTCTGATGTTACCAAAGTAAATTTCATGTATTGATTTATCCCAGACAGTAAAACCTCACCTCAGGGTCTGGCATTTTGTTCTAGCAAGTAATTATTAACTCTCTCACCTCACACTGGGAACAAAGGCTTGGCCACTTTTTAGGGCCGGGGGGGACCCAGGCCCACCCAGCAAATGCAGGGGAGTTGGCAGAGGCTAAATATCGACCTTCTTTACCCTAATGGTGTCTCCAGAGCTCAACTCTTGAGACTGGGCTGCCATTTGCCATTCAAATCTATAGCAGCAGATTTTCCAAGCAGGGAAAAAAGTCATTCTTACCTGGGAAAGGCACCTTCCTGGCAGCTCCCACCAAGGCAGAAGAGCAGTGGACAGAGTGGGGTGGCTTGGGGAGGCAATGGGTGGCAAAACCTCTTTGTCAAAACTGTCAGTAGGAGGGTTGTTGGCCACAAAAGTGGCTCAGGACACAGTCTAGCTCTGATATACCCATGCTACAAACGCACTTGATGGTTTGATCTTTTTTGTTTTGAAGGCCTATGATATCTGGATTTTCATCTTTCCATTGAAAAGAGGTTTTCTGATTTGCTTATCAGAAACTCAGGTCATTAGTTATTTCCTTCTGTTCATTCACCTGTGTCCTTTTCAATCTTCCAAGGCCTTTACTACTAATTAAATTAGGTATTTCCCTTTTTTTATTATTAATTATCCCAGATACTAATAATCGGAGGCTACCTGATACCATGATATTTCTTAAAGGTAACACCTTTTGAGTTTACTTTGTTTTCTGCCTTTAATGATCTGAGTTCTTATGGTGAAATCCTTAATGGTAACCCTCACAGTACGAAACATCTTTCAAAAAGAATCCCAAATGTTTTCAAGCAATTAAAACTCCCAGAGAATTCCCCCAACATCACATGACAAATTCATGACTGTTACCACCATAGGAGTCATCAGTTAAAGCTGAGGAAAAAATAGAGAAGGTCAAAGGTTGCACTCAATGATCTTGGAGGTCTTTTCCAACCTAAGTGATTCTATGATTCATTTTAAACATTTCCTTTAAAAAAATACCCATGAATCTCAGGAGGATAAATATTTGCCTCGCATGGCTTTGTAGGACTGCATGGAATTAAGCCTAGCTGCCAACTTACAGTCAGAGGGGCCCTGGGAAACACAAACCCCTGTGGCACAGCCCCAGGGCTGTAATGTTGGGATTAGCTGCAGTGGATGAATCCCAGCCTGGCTTCACTCTCCATGGCCTGACCAGGTGGATGTGCCATCGGTCATTCACTCTCCATGCAGGTGTCCATTTCATCCCCAAAATGAACGAGCAGAGGCTCATTCTCTTAAATAGCTTGTTGTGAAATCCACTCAGTATGACAGACATTGGCAGGAAAGAGAAAAAATACCCCAACCAAGACAAATTAATTTCAGTTCCTTGAATTTAACACAATGGAAGGGAGGAACAGTTTTCAGTATTGGTCAGAGAGGGGGGAGGCCTTTGGGCCGAGGGTACACCCTGCCACTGCTCAAGGGGAAGGCAGCAGTGACCTGTGCCTGTCCTCTGCCTCGCTGGCAGCAGCACAGGGCACAAACACTGCCCCTCCCCAGGGCACCACCAGCAACTTGGACAAGCCAACACAAACTGCAG
Source organism: Origma solitaria (assembly GCA_013397895.1). Taxonomy (NCBI): domain Eukaryota; kingdom Metazoa; phylum Chordata; class Aves; order Passeriformes; family Acanthizidae; genus Origma; species Origma solitaria. The sequence goes on along the minus strand of VZRL01004692.1, from coordinate 346,376 downwards.
GGAAGAGCAGTGGTAACTCCATCATGGGCTTCTGGAAAGGATGGCCACCACCAAGCCAGGCCGAGGCTCTTGAGAAACTGGGCTGCCAGAACACAGCAGGGGAATGCAGTTAAGCTGGACACAGTCAGGGTTGACCTGCCTGGAGATTCAGCCGCAAGAGCTGTTTGTGCAAGCCAAAGCAACACCCACGAAACCTCTGCAAGTGGAAGGTAATCCTGAGAGACTGTAAAATCACTGCCTGGGAAGGACTTGGCTTCAAGGGGCCAACAGAGAGACTTGAAGCCACTTGGTGGCAAAGAGCTGGATCAATGAGAGCCCTGTGATGAAGGGGTAGATCCTGTCTGCTCCCACCACATCCTTTATGTCACCCCGTTGTGTCCTGCTGGCCTGTTCAGCAGGAGCACACACATGGGCGTTATCTCAGTCTCTGATGGAGGAAGATGAGTTCATTGTGATCTCTCTGTACCAGGGATCACTGAACACATCTGCAGCATGGTGGGTGGAGGTATAGAAACATCAGCACCTTAAAAGATCTGCTTCAGCAGCTCTTTCCTCCCAAGAGCTCTGGACCAGCCCCAAAATATGAGGCAAAGCCAAAAGCTTCTGCCTGAGCTTCAGTTACTGTAAAATTACATAAACTTGTCCCCGGTGCTGATGTTTATGCAAAGAGGGGATGAAATGGGCCCTTCCTGCTGCTGCCTCTCATTTGGCACCAGTCTGAGTCCAGCCTGAAACTCCTGCCTAAGCTTTGCAAAAGCAGTAATTCAGATTCTGCTAGCTTTCCACTCCCATAAAATTCAGTTCTGTAGCTTAATGCAAAATTAAAGAAGATCCATTAAGTTACAGTTGATTTCTGTAGCAGGCTGAGGGCACTGCCCTGGTTTGTAGCATTATTGACACTCAAGAGACTACTGCAGCTAAAATGCATCTCAAATTCTGCATCTTCCATTAATAACCCAGGCTCCCAGGCAGACCAAATACAGTATAACAGAAAGCAGAAGAACCCTGTTTCATGTTTCACAGAGCATTGATTTTTTTTTTTTTTTTTCCAAGGGACAGCCCTGGGATTTTTCTGCAGAGTTGTAGTACTGCCAGCATACAATTTGCTCTACTTGCCCTTTTGGTTTTAATGTCCCATTAATAATGCATCTCTGTATTTATTGCAGTTTGCATTACTGTTCCACTGTTACTTCTTGATCACTCATTATTCTGTCTGTAGTGCCAGGCAGGGCTCCAAAATCCAAACAATGGCAGCAGTGTTACTACAGACCAAGCCACAAGCTCCACTAGACTCAAAGCAGCTCCACCAAGGGGGATCATTTATCTTTCCAAAGCTGGCAGGGCACACTGCACCTAGGAAAACAGGAACAGCTCTACATCCTCTCCATGATCAGACCTAGAACTTTTCCAGGGCAATTCGGACAGGCAGCTCTTTCGAGGGATCTAAGCCAAGAAACTGTAAAACATCATTAATGAGCAGCTTCCTTAATCCTGGCTGTGTGGCACCCGCTGTAGCAGGAGCAGGAATGGGCTGTCTCTGGCTGACAGCTCAGCAGTGCAGGCCTCTGTGGAGGATGCTCTAACAATGCCTCCCTGATCGACTTTGCATTCTGAAAAACACTGCTTAGCTGCTGCCCCTTGACCCTGCGGTCAGTGGGGCTGTGTAGGTACCTTTATTTCCCACCCTATAGCATTCTGAGCACCCCATCACACCCCACAGACCTCCAGCTCAGCATCCAGGATTGGGCATCACAGTATTGGTGTCCAGTTCCCACTGGGAGCATCCTCAGGCCTCATCAGACCTGTATTGCACTGTAAATCAGAATTAATATAAAAAGGCAATGCTGAGGGAGCTGGGTGGTTGCCTCACAGGGGAGTGACAGTGCTCACAGGGCTTCAGAACCCTCTTTTCCCTGAGGAATTACAACCCCTGTCTTTCTCATCACAGGAAAATGCCTTAAATCCCAGAAAATACCTAACTGCAATACTGTTTTGAGGCAGGATTTCTCTCCGCCCTTCTGGATGAGGCTGCACAAACATGAGGAGAAAAATTTTTCTGGTCTTCCAAGAAATCCCAAGCTTCCCCTCTCTTCCTCTGGGAATGGAGCTGACCTCCTTCCGCCCTTGTCTCTGTGAACAGCACGTTATTTCCAGCAGCAGCAAGGAGTTTTGGGGCAAGAAAATTGAAACTTTACTCAATTTTAGTGCACTCAAGAGAGGGGCTTGAAGCCCCTCGGGGCACTGCAGAGAGCCCAGAGCAGGGCTCCTGTGTCCTCAGGGACCGCCTGGGCTCACAGCCATGACCAGACCTGGGTCACTGCCTCTTCCCTGGGTGCACTGTCAAAGGAGTCACATTTGCTCTCTTTTGGTTGTGTTACCCTGTGCTAGTTTGAAAACAAACCAGCGGAGGAATTAACCCCACACAAAAATATCGCGAGAGATTCTAAGTCAGAACTACAATTTAATAGGAAGATTTAAAGTAAAGGCAATAATACAGAAACACCAGCTTAAACTGACAGAGTCAGAATACAACCTGCCATGCCACCCTGATGGTCAGGGTGGTGATAGGAGTCCAGTTAAATGGTGGCTGCAGTCCCCTCGGAGTGATGGGTGTGGTCTGGTTGAAATGGTGATCCTGCAGAAAGGTCTGGTCGGTCTCTGGAGGTCCTGTGGTGAGCTCTTAAGCTCTTCTCCTCCAGGAATCCAAGTGGAAGCAGGGCTCCATAGAGTTCCAAGCCTCAATTTATATCCAGGTGGGAATGTTCAGTTCCTCCCCTCTGGGCGGGGCATGTCACAATAGGATGATGTAATTTTGAGTCATGCTGGGAGAGCTTGATGGCCCCTTAGCAGAGATAGCCCCCATGGTGTTATCAGGGCTGGGTCATGCTGAAGATAAAGAGCACTGCCCCACCTATTTTTAACAGCTTATGGAGATGGTAATAGAATGTATACTTTTTGATTACACCTTCCATGTAACCTAAGACATATCCACAAAACAAAACAAAACTCAGGGGTCTTCAGGGTGAAGCATAATCCATGCTATATAAACCAGCAAGGCAAAGCAGGCACCGAGGAGGCACAAAGTTCCTGCTGTTCTCCTCTGCCTGAGGTAGCTGGTTGCCACACAGGAAGCTGTGGGAGGCAGACCTCATCCTCCCCCACCCCACAGCAGTCATCTTCACACCCTCACTTCCACCACAAAGATCAAGACTGCCACATTCGGCACCAAAACCTTCAAAACACTTTTTGCATCTCAGCCCTTACAGGCAGTGCTCACAAGTTTTCCCATCTGACCTAATCGCAGAGAAAGATTTTTGTTTTGGCTTCATCTGCCTGCCGCCAGCCAGGTCCAGGAGCACAGCCTGGTCACCACAATCTGACCTTGTGGGAAGTGTCCCTGAGGTGCCACACACCCTCCCACTTGCCAAATTCCTCAGCAGATGAGGTTGCTTCCAGATTTCAGCACTTGCTGGCAAGCTCCGACGGGTTTGTCCAGAAAGGCTCCGAGTGATTCAAGATCTCTGGGAGTTATGTTGTGGCCACTGCCTGGTTACTGACCTACGCAAGCATAGCAACATGGGAACCAGTGACCTGGGAAAGCAAACTTTCCTGCTGCCTGTCTTCTAATATTTAGCTTTGCTTTTGAGATGAAAGAACTAATTCCTATTCATATCCATTTTCACTGCCCAATTTAGGATTTATCATTTGCTGAGAAAAACAAGCCTTATATTATGATTTATTAAACTTGAACATAGCTTGTGTTCCAACTGCTGTGCAAATAGAAGCTGATTCAGTATTACCAATGCACTGAAAAGATTTAATATCCCTGTCTTAAAGGTAACAACTCTGCATCAGCAAGTGGGTTTTTTTTGTACTACAGAATCACAGAATGGTTTGGGTTTGAAGGAACATTAAAGCTTCTCTGATTCCACCCCTGCCATGAGCAGGGACACCTTCCACTAGACCAGGTTGCTCAGAGCCCTGTTCAGCCTGGCCTTTAACACTTCCAGGGATGGGACAGCCACAGCTTCTCTGGGCAGCCTGGTTCAGTGTCTCACCACCCTCACAGGGAAGAATTTCTCCCTTACATCTAATGTAAATCTCTTTTAGTTTAAAATTCTGCCCACGTAAAACATCATTCTCCCTCTTTATACCCCCTGTCAAGTGTTGGAAGGCTGCTGAAAGGTCTCCCCAAAGCTACCTCCTCTCCAGACTAACACTCTCAGCTCCCTCAGCCTCTCACAGGACACACAAGCAGGACAGAACCCACAACTTATGCCCTGCTTGCCAAAGTACATGTGACCAGAAGATGAGGACACTTTCTGGCTGAATAAATCCAAGTTCTCCTACCACAGCTTTCAAAAATCCTCTTCCCCAGCTTTCAGATCTCCATACTCATCAGCCCATTCCTGGAGCGCACATTCAGTCAAGCTTATACCCTTTAGTTTTCCAGACAGATCGATTGCCATTATTAATGGATGTAAAGAAGGGGAGGAAATTTGGAAGTTACTTCTCTCCTTCCTCCTGTGTTTTCACAGCACTGGGGGTATCCTGGCACCGTGCAGTGCAGCGGACAGCTAAGAGAAGGGATGGTTCCCTTCTTCCAGCCTTTCAGTCATGATCTCCTCCTCTCGACAAAATCACATCTACTGCCCCCTCTTTGGGGTCCTTTATTCCAAAAGTGACTCTCATTTGTGTGTTGCAAATAATCACAAAGCAGCAAGAGCCCCACCCATTACTGTAGCCTTCTCCTAGACTGTTTGGGGTCAGTAGCTCACACTTCCTCAAAAAGCACTGTACAGTGAGAGCAATGAGAAAGAGACACTTTGAAATAAAAGATCTCACTGCATAGAGATTCATGGGATGTGAGAAGAAAGTCAGGTTTTCTAATCACACTAAGCAGGATTTTTTTCTGCCTCGGTTTTCTGCACACATGTGCAATTCTAAGCAAACCAGAATTCCTTTCTCAGAAAGGGCAGTTTAGGTGAACCCCAAACCCTGCTCACAACAGGGATTAAGAGCAATTGCTACCTCAGCTGCCTCTCCTTCACAGTATAAAATAAGCCCATTTATATGCCAAAATACATACCTTTCTCCAGCCTTGGAGATACAGGCTCTCATCTGAAGTCATGTTTCTCCCCTGTCACTTTTGTCCATGAACAAGAATAGCCACCTACTTCCTTTTTTTAGCTAAGATTCTGTGTTTGAGACTTTCCTACAGTACCAGTTCTTTCAGTACAATCAGAGTCAGGTTTTGGATCCTGGCCTGTGCCAGAAGTTTAAAGGGAAAACTGAATCTGAAAGGGAAAAGTGGATCATCCTGCCACAGCCTGAGCACATTTTCCAAGCAATTCTAGTCAAAGAATCATCAGTATTAGATAGCTTGGAAGCAGCACTTGATTAACCATTTACCTGAATGAATGACTTATTTAGATCAAACTTTTCTGAGCACCAAAGGATGCCACATCTCCAGATAGGAAATGTAGTACAGATGCTTTTCACTACAGGACTCTGAACACCTCTTGGGGATCCCTCACCGAACAGATCTAACTTGCAAGTAGAACCCTATTTGTATGATGTTTGTTCTTTCCCATGTGTTTGCCAAACTGTACCCAACTGAGTCTCTCAGGATTCTTTGCTGAATGACATGTTTCTGACAAGTATAAAGCAGGTGCTAAGACTGGAGAAAGACACAAGGAAATCTTTTATGCAGATTTGTGAAGTGAAACTGGACACCTGCTGAGTTAACGCATTTGTTAAGCTTCAGTGCAATTGGCAGCACACGTGACAGTTTTAAGAGGCTGAGGCAGAAGAGGGTCAATCAAAATACTTCACAGAGGCTCTTTCACAATCCCAAATCAGCATCTCCCACTATCTGATCTGATCTGCTCCCTTTCAATGCAGCCCCACTGGAAGTGGCCTCCTCTGCTCCAGCACTGGTGCAGAGGTGAAAATGATCAGGCACTGAGATCTGTTAGAAAACTTACCTAAATGGCAGTGAGCAAACTCCAAACTGCTTTAATTACTTGTGTGCAGTGCATCCTTATTAAAATCGAATGTATAACAGGTCTGAGCAGCAGCAAATAGCTCTGGGCCATGTGATTTTAACAGCCATAAGAGTCAAAAGTGAACTCCCCTTGGTAACACAACCACATAAATAGGGCATTCAGAGTATTTCTTTGCATGTCTTTTATTAAATATCCTCTTTGATACAGAATATTTAAGCAAAAATACTTTACAATCTGTTTTGATAATTCTTACAGGAGTCTTTTGCATAGTCACTGCCACAGCAGCTCATGTTGGCATTTAAGGAATAAATCTTTAGCAAAAGTCAAGTCTCACTGTGTGAGATCTGCTCTACCCGAAGAAGTTAAAAGAGCATTGGAAAATGCCTATAGAAACCATGAAAACCCTGAATTCCACTCTTCAGCTAAAAGAAATTTAACAACTGTGTCACAGACACATTATTCTTAATAAATGAAGTAGCAGAATAGGAAAATGCATCCTCTTTTGGTGCACAAGTCATGGCAGTGCACCGAAGTGCAGCAAAAGAAGAGGAAATGCCTTGAGCACTGCTGCTCCAAGGCAGTGTTGAGGTTCAGCACAGCGGTGCCCAGCTACACCTGCCAGTGTGGAATGCTATTTCCAGTACTGGAAATTTGTCACGTTAATGACCACATGGCAACTGGCACCATCCACTCTGATGGAATTCTGCCCCACCAAAATCAGCAGAAACAGATTCTGCTTTCACTTCTGCCTGCCACAACTGCTGTACAGCTGCAGATGCAGACCGACTCTGGCATTTTATTTTTTAATGTAAACAAATAACCTCATTTTTTACACTGATGAATAGTAAATAAGTGTTTCTTTGGATCAAAAGATAGTTCCTATACTCATTAAATAGATAAGGCTCATTGGGTATCCAGATTAACAAACCTACTGGCACAGGGAAGATGAGTGGAGACCCAGCACGTGCCCTTGCTGTGCAGCTGTAGAGCACATGCAGCTCTTATGATGAACATTTCAATCAGAATCCTTAAGTTAGCACCAAAACACTATGCCAGGGGCTGCTTGAGGTCAAACAAGCCAGTCCCTCCTTTGACAACTTTTCCAACCACCAGGCAGGCCGAAGGGGATCGCAGCTCATCATGGGCACCTGGAACAGAATTAAAAAAAAATCTTATTAGGAGGTTCCCAAAGGTCAGTGCTGGAAAGAAAGCATTCTGTTTTATGTGCAAGAAGTTATCTGGTTCAGCATCCCCAGGTTCAGAAAGGTTCTGCCACCTGCTGTTCACACTAAATTGGGATTTCTGGGAGTAAAGAGTCCAAAACTCTTCCTACCCCTCCTACAGCGACTATTATCTCATCCCAATCTTTGGTCCAAGACAATAATTAGGCCACACATTACTAAACTCTCCCGACTCCGTATGGAAAGACAAAACAGTCTGAATTCTAAGAGAACACAGATTTGACCTTCCAGGGAACACATTTCGCTGACTGAATAGATCACTAAAAAATACATGTGAGGCAAAACCAAAAAGCTTCCCTTGTCATTGCTGCCTTTTTCCTTTGTTAGAGTGAATCCTTTTGATGTGTATTTTAAATCCTTCTGGCTAGATACGAAGAGAACTTTTCACTGGAGAGACATTCCATGAATTCCTTTGATTTTGTGGTTACTCACTGTAGCGAAATAGTGTCACAGAAATTTGGAAGCACTCCAGATGACATGTCTGGCTGGGATTGTTTTGCTTCCACTGTTTTTGTAAGCATTCAAGCTGTTTTTCATTCATCCTAACTACAAGCAAGCTGAAAGTTTATCATTAGAGCAGTAGGAAACTGGAAATAAAATCGTTAAAGTTTTGCTAAGTTTGGTTATCTTTATTCTACTGAGCAAAATGTACTCAACTTTCTGTCATGCAGAGGATGGGGGAAGGAATATGCACAGCACTGTGTATGGCATGTGCTCACTGCTCTGATCTCAGCCACAGCTGGATAATTAAATAGCTGCTCCTAAATGTGTGTCAGCCGAAGAAAAAAAAAGCCCCTTTGTTAGATCGTTAAACAGGACAGTCGTACTGCCCTGTTTGCTCATGAGATGTTAACAAAGGGCCATTCTCTGAGCAAACAGCCCAAGGCATCTCAGTGCTGATGCAGTTTGCTCCCCGCACAAGGAGCCCTGCTCAGTCAGCTGTGCACAGCCTCACAAACCTTCTAATTTCCTTCTTACTGCTCAGGGCATCAGCCCCGAGGCACCCTTGCAGTGTCTCTTGAGCTGTATAGTCAAGTTATCAGTTATATTTAAGCAAATTAAATCCAGGCTGCTGCAATCCCCATTATGAGTTTGATTTCCAGCGTGGTGAGATCATTAACTCTCTCTGCTCGTAATCAGTGCAGCTCCTGCCAAGTCACCCTGCCCTTCTGTCAGCATGCACTGCATGGCTTTATTCATAACAGTATCCATACATTACATTTCACTTGGCAAAAGCTTCCTCTGATTTAATTTCTAAGTCAGTGTGTGACACAACATAAATCCAGAGAGTGCAACTGCACAAGAAAAATCCTCTTTTTAATTTTACCCTAGATTTACACTTTTATGATTTGCAGATTAATTAAGTCAATTGTAACCAATGCTATTAATTAAAACCCAAACTACCTTCCCAGAAGAGGTATAAAACAGCGTTAGTAAAAAGAAATTCAGTGATAAAAGTATCTCTGACATCTGTGCAAGGCAGTTTAAGACAAGCTCAAGAGATCATGTTGAGAGCTCTCCCCATTTGTAACTGGGAGCAAAGGACACAGCAGAGCAGCATCTCACTGGCAATTTGCAAAAGGAAAATTAATTAATATCCAAAGCCTGAGATAACAGAAACTGTCAAATGACACACTTAAAGCACAAGGTTTTTTTTTACAGAAGGCCTTATATATAGATGGCTAGTGCTGTTCCAAATGCCCTAAGTGATCCACACAGCCATGTGATCTCTACACCTTCCAGAGAGGCAACTAGAGGGCAGAAGGATACTCTTGGGAATCTCAAACGGCACCAGAAACCTACCATTAGACAAATGACTATGACCCTTTGTCTGTGTTTGAGGAAAAAAACCGAAGATAAAGTGCTAAATCAAAGTAATAGCCAGGAGGTCTGTTCTCAAAATAAAATGCTGAATAGCAAAGCTAGAGAAGATATGGAAGTTATAATACAGGCACAAAAACAAAGCAGAGAAGACAATTTTAATAGTAGAGACAGAAAAAAGGCATATTTAGTAGTCTGTTATAAAGCTTTGCTATAATAAATCTTAACAACCTTAAGGTTTGTTGTAAAAATGCCTATCTAATTCTTTAGGAAAGGAGTCACAGACCCCACAAATTATACGTGGGACCTAGCTTTATTTAAGCTGACAGAATTTTACTAAAAACATCTGGAACATTTTCCTAGGCGAGTGCTTAATTAAAGTGTTTGCCTCTGGCAGTTTTTCTAATGCAATTATGCATTACTCAAAATAAAGTTACAACAAAAACCAATATGAAATATATGAAATATATGCAGCAAGACATCTCAAACAAAGCCATTTACCCATCATTGTTGCTTCCTTCAAGAATTTGTAGCTGGTTTCAAAGGTCATCTGTTGTAGAGGGGAGGAGTTGGACTGAATTCCAAAACGATTCAGTGGTTTATAAACTCCTTCAAAACACATGTAATCTGCCACGAGTGAAAGGTGTCGAGGGTCTACCACAATTCCTTAAAACACAAGGAAGAGCAATCATCAGAGCATTCCAGGGCTAAGTGTGTGGGGCTTTTTAAACAAATCAGGTCTAAATCAAACCCCTTGAATCCAGCCAGCTTGGAGAACATCTTTATTAACATTCTTCTGGCACTGTGTTATCTGGCTTAACTGCTCCCCTCAAATATCCAAGAGAGGCAGACCTCACTCTAACACAAAACAGTATCTCTCCAAATTGAAAGGAAAAGAATGGGAAACTGCAATGTCAAGAATGCTGTAAGGCAGCAGAGTTTCTCTACATAAAATCAGGAAAGGTCTGCACCATCCTTGTTTCCACAGAAGGGGATCACACATCCATCCATCTGGGATGCACAGAGCTCTCACCCCTCACCTGGTGGCCTGCATTAGCTGGGCCCCAGAGTCAGAAAGGTTCTGATGTTCTCCGTGCATGACATCAGGCATTCTCAGAAAACCCTGTTTAGGCTAAAAAAAAATTGCACTTATTCCTAAATAACAGTTGTGGAGTCAGTGTAATGGGGGACCATTAACAGCTCTGTCAACATTTACTGAGCAGTTCTTGAACAACGTGAAGGTCAGGCCATCCTGGGCTGCCAGCTGGCAAATCTATTTGATATAACTGCTTGCTAAATTCCCACTCTATTAATCTTTCTTCTTTTCAATAGTTTAATTCATAGCAAGACTCCACTCACTGAAGAATAATTCAACATGCCTATGAAGTCATGCAGCCTCCCCAGGCTGGACTCTCTGAATCATCTATCTGAGAGAAGAACATTCAGACAACGCAGTGCAGCTATTTTAGAAAAGATATAAAATTTTAGGAGCCTAGATTCCTGTCATGAAAAAGGCAAAATGAGGCAAGATTGATCCTATTCTCAGGGCCACTGTACAAATCTAATAGTTGGCTTCCTCAGACATCAATAATTAATTGGTCTGGACCTTCCAGCTTGCAAAAAATGTACCAGAATGGAAGAACTCTGTGAAGGAAGAATAAATTCAACCTCACCTAGTGTATTTTCTACTGATTAAATGAAACCCAATAATTAACTAACAAGGTCTTCACAGAAGACACTGTAACGATTAAAACAATGAAAAGCTGCAACTTGAAAATATGCACATAAATGGAAAGGTCATGCAAAACCATAAATGTAATCACTGTGGCTGCATTTTCCCATTTGATGGTATTAAAGACTATCTTAAAAATACAAAGAAATCCTACCATAGACAGCAAATACATCTTTTATTTCCTTTATAATCACTCTCAGGGCTGATTCAATTCCATAATTCTTAGCCATGGCATGGATATCATTGGAATAAAGTCTGTTCAGGTCCAAAATCTGAAAGCAGAAAAAAACAGAGATACAAGTTAGGACAAGAGCTGCTCTGTATTTCCAAATAACTTAAGCTAAGCCAAGATAGATTTTTGTCCATTTTTCATGATCCTAAGGAGCACCAACAGATTATAGAACAAGTAGGCAGCTCAGAGTCAAACACAGACAAAAGTGATTTAAGGGATTCATGTTAAGCAGCATTAAATATGTGAATAGGAGTACTGGAGTTAAAATTCACCACAGGAGAAAATTAACTGAAATCACAAAAAGCAAACTAGCAAAATACACTAGCAAAACATGTCAAAGCCTTCCAAACAACACAATGCAATGCCCAGTGTGTCTCAGACAGCCAAACCTTTTAGCAAAAGAGAAGATGCAGCTTAAAACAATCTTGTATTTGGAGAGTTATGGGCTAGATGAAATAACAGAACTATACATCTCCAAGCACTGCAATTCATTTAGATGGAAGAACTCCCTCAAGTAACATTTAGAGAGACATGAGAGAGAAGAATGGTGTGAAATCATCTGTCATTAGGCACTGGCTGCTGCACAAACACTGATTTGCAAGCTGCCCTTGAGAAAAGGCTCTGCTGAGCTCTGAACACATCTGGGGATAAAAATGAGGAGGAAGACCGTTTAAGAGCTGAAAAGGTTACACATCACTCCTGATAAATTGAAATGACATCCATCATCCACCATCTCCCCTTGAACACAAAAGATCATTCAAGTCTAGGATTAGAAATAGATTACACACATCAGAATATTTGAACAGCTCTGCCAGGTTTATTCCTTCAGTGTGGAGAACGAATTCCTTCTCTCCCTCCTTGTTGGTACTCTCATTGAGCAGGCACCGTGTGATGCCCTTCACCTCGTGGATCACCGTGCTTCGTGCCAGGGACGCCAGCAGGGAGGAGAGGTCGAAGTACAGCTTCGTCAGGGGCAGTGCCAAGGACACCTAGCAGGGAAAAGCAAGGCAGTGTAAGGAGGCTTGAACACCAGGCTCAACAACCAGCACAGTTCTTCTCAGGCAAAAAGAAGACAACTGGAATTACCCTAGCTGTGTGTTTAGGAACATAAATGTCTGGAATTAGAGTTGAACCATGCTACGGCAAACTCCCCATCCCAGGATCATTCATCCACATTGCTTTCGAGGTCTCTGAACTTACACTGACCTCTTTTTTGGGTTGGCAGCATAGGAATGTGAGTGTTGGGTTGTTGGGTTTTTTTTTAAGATGTTCTGATTTTTTTCAGCAGTCAAGTCATGAGTTTTATTTATCAATGGCTACACAGCAGACCATCATTTACTTAAAGATTAAAACACAAAAAACCTGTCCAAAAACTGTTTCTTAAAAAAGTTACACGATGTGTTCTGAAAATTAGAAATTACTAAGAATTACATCAAGAAGTACACTTGTTATGCCCTGTTCTGTATTCATATAGGATTGCTGAGACAAAACAGCAGCACTGCACTGAAAATATCTATTTATTACTGAAGCTACATGCAGCCACTGTGCAACCACCCACAGGTGTTTCACCTTACCTCACACCAGAGCTCATTTTCAGTGTCAAACATGTAATCCTGTATGGATGGGTGGCTCTCCACAACAGCGCTCACTCGCACCTCTGCTGACTGAAGCAATCGATCTTTCCCTTTTTTAGTCTGAGACACAAAGGAAAGATGTTGAGATTCTTCACCCTCTGCTCTGTTCTGATCCTCTTCAGCACCAGGAGTCTCTTCTTCTTTTTCAGATTCAGCCTCTTCATCTTCCAGATTCTCATTAGCATTTTCTTCTCCATTCTCTTCTTCACTCTCATAATCAACCTGCAAAGAAAAAATGTTGTGTTTTTCTGAGCCAGAACCTGTGCAGAGACACAGCACACCATGAATAGTTTAATTCACGAATATTCTTCAGTGAATATTCTTCACTGCTGAGTTGCAATGATCTCACCCCTACGGCACAAAGAAAATGTAATTCTGTTGTAAAGAAAAGAATACAACAGATTCAGTTCAGTTTCTGTTTCTTTATAATTTTACCATTATTCCTCAGCACAGTTCAGGATGCTACAGGTTATTAAGACTGTAGCAGAATTTAGTTTTCTCTCCCTGAAAAAGTCTAATTTCTTCCCATAATCTAACTCTGATGTTTGAAATTATCTCTGATGAATGAATTGATGATCTCTGAAAATCCAAATCTCAGGATTTTCAATCATCCCACCCTCTTGCTGAAATTACAGGACCCTGTCTTTTAAGATGGAATTATGAAGTACACAGAGAAACATCCAGGGAGAATATTAAGAACCACAGTAAAGTTTTAAAAACAATTAATGGAATAAAATTAGCAAAAGGTAAAGTTAAGGTGAACTTCAGCACAGACAACCTGATTGTCAGACTCATCTATCCAAATGCCTGAAGGCTTTGATAAAGAGCCAAATGAAAACTGTTCAGCCAAAAGCAGAGACTTCCCTGTCTCAAGCTGGGTTTTCTTCAGTATTTTGTTTCAATGGAAATTTTCCTTCCCAACTTGAACACAGAAGAAATAGGGAATTAAAGAGCAGTGCTGAGCACTTATGAAGTCATCACCTCTTCTTCCTGGTTCTTCCTCCGTTTTGTTTCCGTAGCATCACCATCCCCTTCATCAGCTTCTGCATCAACAATGTTCTCTTCTTCTTCTGCTACACCTTCTTCACTAATCTGTGTCTAGAAATCCATGACAGACGAGATAATCAGACAAGTTAATTTCTGTAGGCCCACTACTATAAAGAAATGAACTCACAATCCTGAAAACTTCAACATTTAACAAGATGAATGCCTATTAGATGGATAAGCTATCAGCCTGTTTATGACAATCCTTGAAGGGACTGCCAGAAGGAACATGCAAAAGCATTTCAATTAGCAAAGGATCTTCCCTGAAGTTTTGACAACCACTGCTACAACAGGACAGCAAGCAGAGTGATGTGCTTTTGTCTCAGAGAAACTAAAATAAACTGGCATTTTCAGAGCACAGTCTTAAGTAAACCAGGATTAAATACACAAAAACTTTAATTTCCTTGTTAGTCTTACGAGAATGCAAAGACAGTTTATGTATGAAGAAAATACTTAAGTAGAAATTTAGTGTTCACATATTTTGTGTACACTGAGACATGCTACACTTTTCCAGATTCTGGTTCTCAAAAACAAGTAAAGGAAGCAAGTTGTTTTTCAGGTGATGCTTTTCTGTACCTTGCCTTGGTCATCATCTAAATCCTTCCGAGTTGTCTTCCGAGTGCTGACTTCATTAAAAGATGCCATCTTTGTAGTCTTCCTTTTAATTGCTTCCAGAAAAATTCTGAAGAACCTGACAGAAGAAGCAACCCAGAATGTCAAAGCTCAGCAGTGCCACAGTCAACCTGAAGTCATCAAAAAACGTATTTATTTTGTTTAAGAAGCCAGTCAACTCCTAACAGGACATATTCCCTGTGGGATGCAGAAGTACTTCTAGGATAAGGCAAATAATTTTCCTCAGCCTTTTCCCTTTTGTTTAGGAATCAGAAGATTGGTATTAGCTCTCTTACTATCACAGATGTAGCCATGCATCCAAAGCATAAAATTATATGCTCATGTGATTTTAAAATCTGCACATCAAATTAACCTTCAGAAGAGATGGTTTATTACTGGAATTTTTTTATTTTTTAAACCAACAAGCACATACAAAATAAAGTAACCCAGCCTGAACTTAGGTGGCCTGAAGGAAAAAGATTTCAATGAAGCCTTTTTACAAAACAAAAATAGCTTTCAATAGACCCTTATCATTAAATATTTAACTACAAAAATTTGGTTAGAAACAGCAGTTAGAAAGACGGGGGAAAATAACTCAGCCTTTTATGATTCATTTGTTTTTTATAAATGGTAAAAATCAAGTTTAGTTCTGTTCAATAAGAGCATCAAGGGATGCCTAAAGTATTCAAATGTTTTTTCTGGTAATAAATGCTTAAGCATCCAAAGACAAGGAATAGGATGTTCCTGATGTGGCTCTTCTCTGAGTGTATCGGAGATGTGAAAGATCTGCCGTGATACAATTGTGCACTGTCACTATGCCACAGATCCACAGTTTGATTCATGGCATAAAAGCAATTGTGCAAATGCTTTCTGCACATCTGCTGGAACTGTTGCTCTGAAAGCCACACCAGCTGTAATCAACAACATGCAGGGCCCATAAAAAGGCAAAAGAGGAGCAAATATTAAAGTACCTGAAAGCAAACTCACCTTGTCTCCATGAAGTGCAAGATCTGCCTGGGCTTCACACACTTCTCCTCTCGATAATATTCATGGGGCAAGAAATGGAATTTGATTTTGTAGAGGCGATGCTTGTTCAGCTTGTGCTTCACATGCAGGGATTCCTCTATGTCCACTTTCTGCAAGACCTACAAAACATTCCCAAGCAGGAACATTATTCCTTTGATAAAGACACTTCATTTACTTCCTGCAGTTCCAAAGTTTTCCACAGGAAACCAGAATTACAAAAGGCTAACTGACAAACTTCTCTGGAGGCTTTGCTCCTGGGCAAAAGGACTGTACCCTACTGCACTTTTTGGCTTAACCTCTTCTCAACAATTAACTCAGACAATACTGGAAGAACAGCCTCACCTCCCACCTGACTCCTTCACAAGAGATTACCCTTCTTAGGGGGCAAAGAGCTTCATTTTACTGACCATGTGCATGGAGCAGGACAGTATTTTAGCACACAGCTGAGTCTTGACCTGATCCTTGCTGCTTTCAACTCCCAAGAGCAAAACAGATGAGGGTAGGGCATGTAGGAGAGTGCAAGGGTGCACTCCCAAGAAGAGAGTGAACACAGAACACATCACAGTGTATTGAGTCTCCACAGAGCCACGTGTTCTGCTTCTACTGAGCATGGCCAAGTATTAGGAAGGGGTGGGGGACATAGAGCTCTACTGAGCTCTACTGAGCACAAGCCAAGATTAGGAAGGGGTGGGGGACATAGAAAGGTCTCTATCTGGGCTCTGACTATGCCAATCACAGCCAGATTAGTTTGTCTCAAAGACAAAACAGAACCCCCTCCAATTCTACAGACTGACAAAAATGTGCTTGAGAAAAAGCCAGAGACTGTGGCACAGCAAAATAGTGATGGGCTTAAAGAGAAGAGATTGTTTTGCTGACTCTCAAAGGATGCACTGAAAAGGAGGCTCACCTCAGCTAAGCACACTCTTGTGAGCTGTTTCTTAAGCTGTTTCACCTTTTTGAGAGCTTTCTTGGTACTGAACACAGGAACACTCATCATTGGTGTTTTAATGTTTGAGCTGGCCACCATCAGTATTTCCCGCAACCTTTAAACAAAGAATGATCACTCAAATAAAGCAATAAAAGCACTATGCAATCAAGTAATTATACAGTTCATTTCATTAGGCAGCATGGAGAAACGGGCAGCTCCACCAAAGCCATGGGCATCAAGAGCTGTGGTTACACTGCCCTGCTCCTTTGTTCTGGTTCCCCACCAGGCACAGCACACCAGCAGCCCCACTGCCTCAATTAGATTATTCCCCCAGTTATGCGAAGAGGATGGAGATGATAATAAACTGTTCCAAGAAAAGAAGGACTAATGAAGTCTGTTTCATACAGATGCATAACGGATGCTTCCTCATATATTCTTCCCCTCCCCTGCTTCTCTGAAGCAACACAATCTTCTCCCCACTAAGGCATCACATCCCCCGACACGAGACCAGGTAAGGACCCACATTATACCACATAAACTGATGATTTGCTGTATATCTGATTAGAGTAAGGGGCCTTCACAGATATTTTGTATCTGGAAAACAAACCAAAATAACTGGAAAATTGTAAAACATTAAAATAGTTCTGAACAGGCACAATTTACAAGTAAACTGAAGGATCATTCACCCTCAATATCCCCACATATATCCGCTTGTGAGATTAAGCACAATTGTATATCTAAGTGCCTAAAATAAAGGACCCATTGAGGACAGCCTTCTCACCTTGGAATACCCAATGTGACATTCATTTCACCTCTGCCAGCAAAGTGAAAGGTGTTCAGAGTCATCTGTGTCGAAGGTTCCCCAATACTCTGAGCTGCAAGAAGCCCCACAGCTTCTCCTGGGTCACAAAGAGATCGCTGCCACTTCAAATACAACAGATCCTTTAATCTGCAGACAGGAAATAAGAGGTTTAGCTCAATGTACAAAACAATAAACTCAGAAAAGAATGAATCATTGCTCCGTTCAATAAAGTTACATATTTGAGCCAATTTCTCCTGCTAGCTTACAGATCAATACACTCCAGAAACTGTAAAATTGTCTACCCCCATCTGATCTGACAAACACAGCCCATTAACACAGCACTGGGACCTTGGCCAAACTGTATTTTATTTCTGCTGCCAATTCCCAGAATGTCAAAAGAGACTCCATTTACTCCCACTCGCCCTTCTTAAATGCCTTGCTAACTCCAAGGTGCGTCAAGGGCATACTTTGGTTTTCAAGGTTACTGTAAAGTATTACTTTATATGTATGGGGACAGTAATACATTGCTATTGTTCCAGAAAGCCTTTGCTAAAGCCTTGAGCAGCAGGGAAAATTCAGGTTTGGAAGGAACAGATAACCAGAGCCTCTCCACTGCACACTAAGCACGTTTGGCTCTGAAGAACCATTCTGAAACCCACAACTTAGTTTCACAAAGGCCACAAGAAAAACAAACTCACTCCAAAAAGGTATTTTGGGTTTTGGTTCAGTGCAAAGAAGAAGAGACTCCGAGGTTTTTACCTATCAGAAGGAAGTGCTGGGTGTGCGTAACTCCGGCTGTTCTCAGACTCCCATTTATTGATAAAACCTTCAACTCCATTTTCAAATGTTTCTGAAACAGATGCAAAGTAAGTATCTGGACGCCAAATCCCCAGGCTTGGGTCAGGACACTTATTTGTCTTCTTCAGATACTTCTTTCGTTTCTTCTCATCGAGCTCATACCACATCTTCAACAACTGAAAATGAGAGGAGGTTTTTAAGCTGACTTGTTTATCCACAGTAAGACCATGAGCAATCAAGCAGCAGGGAAGGAGGGAAAAAAAACCTGCGTAGAATACAAGGGTATACACAACACAGCAAACACCTCAGCTACAAATATGGTGTTCTCCTTTTTCTGATATTTAACACTTCTGAAACCAAATGATTTCAAGATTCTTTACAAGCCTCAAATACTCCAACTTCTGTATTTGTAGCAACTGCTCTAGAAATGAGTGAAACATGGCCTCAAAGAATGATTTTAACTTGGGAGTGAATGCCTTCAATATACTTAAACCCTTGCTTCTAGATGACTCTCACCTCTCCTGTCATGAAAAAGGAGCTTGTTATCAAAAATTGTCAAGAGCAACACAAATTCAGCATAGCTCAATAAATGAACCTCTGATTAGGAAAAACAAATTTTGCAGACAAGCTCAGAGTCATATCTCAACACCTTCAGCTTGGAGTTTCATGCTACCTGCCCATGTTTCACCAGCATAAACTCCTTGTGACAGCAAGGCTGTGAAGCAGGACCTGTCTGCATTTTGTGTCCATACACACAACCTTTATCAGAAGCCATATCACAGAGATCAGTGCCACGATGGACAAGAGCCTTAAGCCAGAGTATATTTTGGAAAAACTAGGCAAGGCTGACTCAGCCCTCTGATCTTGGTATTCAAACAGACTCTCATCCAGCTAGCAGACAGCTGTCCACGCAAGGGAGATTTACTCTGCGGACATAAAAAAACAAAAACAGTCTCTCCAAACCATCCATGAACATGAGCTGCTTTCTAAAACAAAAGATTATCTTAATTTTTAGTCCCTGCCCTAACACTAGGGCCCACAGACTTTAATAAATCTCAGCTTCACCACCCACGCAGTTGACATGATTTCCTTTAAAGGTCAAGACTTTGCTATATACAAAGCAATTTAAAAAAATTACTGAATTCTGCAACTTCTTTTAAAGGGCTTGGTCAATTCAACTGCTTCTGTGTCACCTGTAAAGTAGCAGGATCTCTTCCATTCTTTATTTCACCTCCTGGAAGCTGTGCTTTCACACTTGCCAATTTCTTTTGGGAAAACAACAGAAAGCCTCCTTCTCTTTGCACAGAGTTTTGGTGTCTGGCTCGCCACTTTTTGATGGCTTTGAACTGCTGGTTAGCTTGGTGAGACTCCATCCTTGCTAAAGCTTCATCCAGATTGTTTGTCTTCTGGATTACCTGTAAGAAAGTGGTTTGGGTGATTATTTTTCTCTCTGTGATCACTGTACCAGAAAAGGCAAAGCAAACTCAAAAGGTCATCTGCTGTCACTGCTGTAAAACAATTTTCAAATTTGGTTTTCAACCCAGCTGAAGCAAAACTCCTTGTAACTTTATCTTCTTATCATCATTCTGTAATAAGCAGTGGTGATATTGGTAAAAGGAAGTTACTCAAACTTGACAGACTGAAAAGTGAAGTCATCTTTGTTGAATTCAAGTGCAGAGTTAGAACAGACAGTGATTGGTGCTCTGCTGAAATTGAGACTGCTCAAATCACGCTGCAGACTTCAGATTGCTTCCATATTTTTAATACAATGGCAAATAAAACTGTATGTCAGTCTGAAAGTAACTGAGACAAACAACTGTTGCCACTGGATCCCTGACAGATATGCCAGATGTTAACCACGTGTTTCAGTCTCCCCTTCACCCCACAGAAATACTTAAGATTTAGGTCTTCTACCTCGTAGTTTTCTGCAATGAAAGGAAACTGCTCGGGTTGCAAGAACTGAGTTTTAGGGATATCAAGCCCATCTTCTCCATACAGAAACTGCACCACGCTGCCATCACTGTCTCGTACAGTCAGGTCATACTGAACTACCAGCCCTTCCAAATGTTTTATGATACATCTATTCCAAAGGGAAAAAATGGAAAAGAGAAAAAAGAAAAATACTGTTAAGAGGCTACAAAGCAACAAGGATAATATAATTTTCATATAAAAGCCAGTATTTTTATTAACATTTTAAGTATAGTTAAGGACTGATTGAGAATTCTGGAAGCCAAAATCATATAGACACAATACAGGTGAAATGCATAATGATATTGCAAAGCTTTCAGCATGTTGCTCCCTCCAGCTTCCTTGGACTGATCCAACTTAAAATGAAACAGTAAATTACTCTCTACTTCTGCTGTCCCTCTGTAACAGCTGTCTGAAAGAAGGGACCCTCCCTCCTTTGGAACTCCTCACTACCCTCGGAAACAATTGAGAAGTTTAATCTTCTATATATATTGGAGGTGTTGCTTGAGTAAAGACAAGAGCCACTCAATGTGGCCAAGAAAAACTAGAATTGCTTGGAACTTGTACACCTATACTTGTACTAAGATAAAGATTTCTGCAAAAGGAGAAGCTGCTGCTGTTATGCGCCAGTGATCAGTTTGAAATGATAATGTTCTAGTTGATCTAGATCTCTAGAAAATGTGGCTTAGAACATTCAGCATTCAGACTCTTTTGCAAAAATCAAGTACGGTGAAGTTAATCTAAGCAACACAGGCACTTCCAGTCTACAGTACTCGCTCTCAAAAAAAGAAAAAAAGAAAAATGAACCAACCAACAAAAGGACCTTTTAAAGGCTCCAATTCTAAAGCAGGCCTCTTACCTTTGCAGGTACCCAGAACGGCTGGTTTTGACAGCTGTATCCACAAGACCTTCCCTGCCAGCCATGCAGTGAAAGAAGAACTCCTAAACACAAGCACAATACCATCAGCATTCTGCTAGTAAGTGCATCAACACTGGCAATTTATGTTCTTCCTCAAAAGCTACATATGAAACCACTTTTCAAACAAAGTCCATTTATCTATAACTGCAGAAACTATTAAAATATCAAGACTTAAATAAACTTCAGCATCAACACAAGCAGTATTAAACTTACAGAGGGTCTGATCCCAGTGAGAAATCTGCCAGTCACAAATCCTCCTGAGCTAGGGGAAAAATCATAAGGCTGGAAACATGGCAGTGATTTTCCAGATGCCATCAGAGGGGGTCTTCGACCTTCCAACTCGATCTGGCCCAGCAAACAAGAAATCTAAATGTGGACAGGAAGAAAGGAAACATCACTTTTCCATCCAACTTTTTCTTCACATAAGCTTAATAAACTTTCTTGAAAAATACAGTAAAAAAATGTCAAATGTTCACTAAATGCTCTGTAGCACAATGTGGACTTGTTCATGAAATGTTCTTGCTATGGAGGGGCAGAAAAGGCATGGAGATCTCACCTGGTCATTTTAAGTTATTTCAGCCCCCGACTCATCCTCAACATTACCATTCTCATTCTGTATACTTATTTTAACACAGAGTCGTGAAACTAAAAATACTGTAAATGTTTTTTAGGTCCCTACACTATTCTCACCATTCTCAGCAGTGTACTAAAACCAGAAAAACCTCAACCCACAATGCTCTCTTTTTTGAGCTTTGGTCATTCTCTCCATGTTAGATGACATTTTTATAGTGCCTCTTGCTTGGTGTCTGTGTTGCAAAAGGTAAAATGAAAATGTATCCTTGCCACTTCTACCAAAACAAAAAATTCAGTTGTTCCTATTCAGAAGTTGAAGAAGGAAAGGATCAGTCTCCAACAGAGGCCAGGAAAAGTTATCTCTCCTACGGTAGGTTTGTTTGTATAAACTGCAGCATTCCTTCTGAAGAGCAGGTCTGCTATTTCAATAAATCCTCATATACTGAGGAGGGATTCAAAAATAGGTTATAATAAACACTGACTCTCTTCCATCACCCACTGAGGTTTTTATTACATTTTTCTCAATTTTTTCCATGCCAAAGTCCAGAATGAAAATCTTGCTCTGGTATTAGATATCCCCACAAGAGCTTCCCAACAGTTTATATCTGGGACACATGACATCAACACATGTAGCTGCTAAGTATATTCTGGCTGCCATTACCTGCATTGTGTTTACAGTGGACCCTTTGGCTCCTGACTGTACCATCAACTGCAAATTGTTCTCTGGAAAGTTCCTGTGGAGACCAAGGGGCATGCAAACCTACAGAGTTGTGGGGGAGTGAAGGGAACAAAACCAAGCATTATTAATAAAATAATAAACCAAAGAAATTCCTGTGGAAGACTTTAACAAAGCGAAACAATAAGTAATCACAAAAAATTGTTATTTATCATTTTAAATGCATCTTGAATACTAAGCCATCTTCTCACTCAGGGAGGACAAGGCTGAGGAGGAGAGACAGCATGTGGAACCTCATGCTGGGGACAGATGGAAAGTTTCAGTCTCCAGAAGAGTCAGGCACGCCTCATCCACATTAATTAACTTAATAAGAAAGTCTCCAAACAAGATTAGTATGCACAGATGCCTCAATGCCAACCTTGTTAACTTCGTTGTTGTAATTGTTTACTTCCTCCTTGAATTTCATATCAACCATGTTAAAATCCCTCTGGTCTTTGCAGAGATGGGCATCCTGCCACTTCCCTTGGACCTCCTCACATGATGCTGTTTCTGGCAAATTAAGAGCAGCTCTAACAGCCTGAAAGTAAAATATAGGGGGTTTTAGGTGTTAAGCAGGCATAATTGGACAGGGCAGGATTTCAAAAATGTTGTATTATGGAAGAAAAAAAAATTTGCAAAACAGACTTACTTCAACACCACTCTGCCTTGACCTTTCAATGATTTTTTTTCTTTTGTGGTCTGCTTCGGGTTTAACCAAAATATCTTCAATCCCTGTTAAAGAGGAGAAACAGAGCACAATGATTTAAACTGAAAAAGAATCAAGGAAGGAACCACACTTGGTGTCGGGGATTTTAAGAGTGAAGAGCTGGAAAAGAAAGTCACAGTTAAAGTTATAATAATGGTCAGACTCAGGGTCTGCAGTTTGACAGGAAGAAAAAAATCTAAGTAGCTTTTGGATTAAGAAGTTGTAGGCCGTAAAAAAAAAGGCAACATCAACTAAGCAGTAAGAATGCAAAACCAACTCCCTAATTTGAGATGTCTTAACTTCAACAGCCTCTAAAAAAATCATAATTGGTGCACTTGCCCAAACTAATCTCTTATGGGCCAGCCACAAATGGCCTTTTTTCTTCCATCCACATCAAACTTCCTATTAGCTGAACTTTTCACAATCTGGCATTTCTTAGTTTTTCTTTAAAAAAGATAAAATTAAAAATACAGACCCTTTTGATGACCAGGTGAACAACCGAAGAGATTAAAGACGGGAGCCCTAGCTCCTGTGAGCTATTTGTAACGAGTCCTGCCAAAGTCACTAAAACGGCTGTGTCAAAACACCAAATCCCAGACTCCTGCTCCAGTCCAATTTATCTTTTTCTGATGTTTTAGCTAGCTAGCAATCCCAGGCTCATTATCTTTTCCTAACTGGTTTTTGCACTCTGGCTGTCTACACATACATTCTGTGTCTTACAGTCAATGAATCAACTTCCTCACTCCAAAAGATACCTTTCCCTTTTCCCTGGCTCACAGCAGTCTGTTGGTCCCTCACTACTGCTAACAGTTGTCTGTGTCTCCATAACTCTTGTATGAGTTTGAAAAGCTGTGATGAAAGTCAAACATTTACCCAAAGTTTTAGAGTAGACCAAGACGTGCAAGACTTGATTTACAACCCCTTAAAGTTCTTCCATCTTGCCATGTCAGCTGGTCTGCTTTCTATGCAACAATTATTTTTCAGGGAAGCAAAATACGAGGTCTTGATCTAAACAAAATTTCAACACAAGACATTTTGACCATGCACACTTTGCCTAGGCAGGACAGGAGAGAGAATTTGTTGGGCATACTCAAGATCGTGCTTTTTCTTTACACTTAGAAGGCCAGAATGCACCAACAAAAAAAACCAAGATCAAACAACAGAATTAGCATCTGTTACACCCAACAATGTCTGGTTTCTACCTCAGGAGGTGCTGCAGTTACTCACCCATGGTAAAGCCCCTGTAGAGCTGCAGGTAAGCAGTGAAGAGGCGCCCCAGACACGTCAGCACTTTCCCACTGGTCTCACCCCCATAGATCTCATAGCAGCAGTGGACCAGGCCGTAGGCAGAGCTGCCAAAGTGAGCTTTGTCCAAGACTCCACACAGTAATTCTCCATCTCTGATAATAACCTGAGTAAAAAACCCACAGCTTTGAATCAGGAAAACAGAAATTTTTATCTTACTATGACCCCTACAGGTTTTTCTGTGTAATCTGTATGAAAATAGCTTTAAGTTAAAAAAATTCATGTATTGGTGAACAGTTAAATGTAGTCAAATTATTTATACTTCCAGAATTTATAGTAGAAATAAAACTTCTAACACCATCTGCATTTTTCCACCTACGAAGTCCAACAATGAAGACCCGTGGTCTGACAAAAACAGACAGAACCTACGTAAGTCAGGAGAAAATTCTCCTGACTCCCAGGCCTATCCTTTAATCACCTGCTTGGCAATAACTATCGCAAAATATCTGCTTTTAACTTTGTCATCTGCTTGCTTCCCTTCCCATTCCTCTACTGCACACACAATTTTAATACAGCCCAGCCCAGCTCAACCCCCAGCATTGTTTCATACCTGAGATTCACACATTGAATCAAGATTTAGACATCCTTTTGCAGGTCCCTTTACCCAGGCTCTCCCACCAATCTTTGCTTTCCCAGTCAAATTCAGTGGAGCATGGTTTTCTGGAATGATGTTTATTAACAAAGTAGAAACAACCTATAAAGAAGCAGGATGAGTGTCAGGAATTATTTATTTCATATATCCCCTTCTCAACATAAAAAAATCCAGCATGGATGAGAAAAACAACGTCCTGCATGTATTTTTTCCACTGACACCAAAGTTTTGAAAGCTTGGAAATCTGACAAGACAGGAATATCCTCCTGCTACTCTAGCCTTTGAAAGATCAATGAGCTGAGACACATAATTATTCAGAAATATAAAACAGCGAAGATTTTTCAAAAAATTAGATATATTAAAAATTTTAAAAAAAAAGAAAAGCTGTATGTTGGGTTTTACATCTCAAAAACACACACCAAGACCTGCATGGTGTTGATGGCATCTAGCTTTTCAAACACCCTTAGCAGCACAGGTTTTAGCATTAGCATACTGCTTACTTTGGAACCACCAACATTCTTTAACCCAGTAAATTATAAACTACCTGCTTTCCTGTCCATAATCGCTGTGGCTTCATAATGGCAGGAGGAAAGATTTTAATTCTTCCTATTTTGTCTGTCAGTCCTCGGTACACAAGCTCCATGTATTGCTCTCTGGTGAAAAAGCAGCCTCGGATTGTCATGCTGACTCCAGAAATCATGTGATCCTGGATCAAGCCAGGAAGTGGCTTCCCATCCTAAATAGGTAACAAGAAAAAAAGGGTGAGGAGGTTAATAAGTCGTGTGCCTCCAGCTCCTGAAATTATTCCCCCTGGATAAGAGCACTTAAGTAATTTGTAAAGAACTCATCATTACAGCACAAGTCTTTACTGAATCTCTTCTGGACACTGACATTCAAAGGAACAAGATTGCTTGGCTGTGCTGGGCCTTCTTTAGAGGAAAACAACCACAAGTGGATAAAAACCACAGAAATAAACCTCAAAAATAAATAAATAGTTTTTAAAAAAATTACCTCATTTATTATTAGACAAAATAAACAAACTAAAGGGACTGCATGTAGGAATAAATTTATCTGGCAGTGTTACTTGCCTTTGGCACCAGGTACTGCTCATCAGTGAAGGCTAAGGTGTAGGCTTCTGCTCTGCCCAGCTCGCTCTGCGGAAAATGGGCATTCATTTCATCCCCATCAAAGTCAGCATTGTAAGCCTTGCAGTTGGCATAGTGAAGCCTCAGCACTTTCTCCCCAGGCAGGATCCGGGCCCGGTGAGCTTGGATGGAAGGTCTGTGAAGTGTGGGCTGGCGGTTCAGTAACAGCACATCCCCGTTCTTAATATGCCGACACACCTGCAAGGGAAATTAGGCTGCTGCTTACAAGGCATTGCCATGCCTCAGGAAGGACTAATTTATCTTTAAATATACATGCATGCAAAACAACATCTTTCTAGTGTTTATGTTGTGTGCAAAACTCAGAGAGAATCAAGACTCCTTGTCCCTGAATGCCCTCTGCTCTCCGCCAAACAACATATTCCCATTAACTCCCCCAAACCACAGTGATCAAATCAATAAATGCTTCATCCAAACCCACTGGGCTGAATTAATCCACGCCACAATACACCCAGCCCCGGACATCCCATGCTAAGGTAGTAATATGACCCAGTAGCTGAAGCAGAGGCCAGGAATCTCTTAATTTCAGCTTTGAATACAACACAATATATCCTTATCTGGAACAGAGTCTCTCAAAACAGTCTCATTTAATTCTTCTGTTAGTGATATCCAAATATCCACTGAAGTGATTACCAACAGGAGTATGGTAAGTTGATTGTACAATCTAAACACTGTTATGTTTAACTCTGTGACAGGTTCTGAGAGAACTGACATCACAGAAAAACTCAAATTTCAAATCTCTGCTAAGCTTTTATGAAAGACAGGGTAACACGTAACAATGTAAAAACACTATTAAACAACAAAACTTTTGCCCTAAGAGCTAAATAGTAAGTTTTCAACTCTTGCAAGGGATGGAGATACAGTTAAGAAGTTTCAAAGGTTGATTAAGCTGTAGCACAGAGGAGAAACAACTAACACATAATCAATTAGGCTGGAAAAGACCTCTAAGTTCACTGAGTACAACTGCTAAGCCACCACTGACTGCCAAGGCCACCACTAAGAATACTCTGCATCTTGGCACAATGAATGCCACGCACTGCGTATTAAAAGCAACTAAAATCTGGGACAGAAAAATGGGGTTTAGAATCTGAAAAAGTATCACATTTTCCTTCCTACCCCCCCCAAGCAGATGGAGGAGGGCTCTGCCAATACTCACAATCTTCAGCCCTGTCTGGGGTGCCCCTGAGGTGGGGGTGAGGAGCTGCTTGGCGATGGCCTCGCGCTGGGTCAGGCTGGTGGCACTCAGCACTGTGCGGGAGCCATCCTCGTTAATGACCATGGAGGCCCCGGGGTGCACCTTGGGGCCATTGATGACAGCCTGCCTCAGCTCCTTGACATTCCAGGGAGTGACTGGCTGAGGGTAAGTCAGCTTGGTAGCAAACACCTAGACAGGAGGGAAAAGAGGAGAGAAATAACATGTTTAGTTTTGGCTTAAGACTCTAAAAGCCACTGATAACAGCATCGAAAGCTAACAAATATAATGCAAAGATAAATTACTTAAAGCTCCTGAATGCATCTCCTCCTCAGTCTACTCTAATGACAATACACTTCTGTTTTAAAATCCTCTATCATATAAATATAAAATATGTCCTTTTTGCAATTTTCTACTGCACATAGAACTCAATTCTCAATTAAAAAAGAACAAGCACAGATTTAAATTCTGCAAATAAGCCAAAAAATACAGAGAGAAAAAGCACATATTCACCAAGTTCTCTATTTTCTGCAAAGATGATATAATGAAAAGCTCAAATTCAGGCATGGTGTTATCTCTATGCGGCTAACAATCCTTAAAAATTGATGAAATTAGTGACATTATCATAGCCTTTCCTTAAAGGCTGCCATAGCTGTTAAAAATACACTGTATCAAGGTTGCTGGAGAAACAGGATCTACTTTTAAAGTTTGCACCAATTCATAATCACACAAAGCAAGTACATCTTTTTCTTCTTTTTTCTTTTTTTTTTAAAATCATCTTTCTCAGATGTGGTGTTCTTGCTTTGTAACAGTAAGAATTCCCCACTCTTCAATGCTCCTTCCCTACTAACACTGGGTGGAAAAAAGTTCAGATGAGTCAGAAAACCTCTACATTTTGAACTGCTTGCTATGCAGCTGTTATATGCTTGCTACCAAAGTATCAATAGTGTAGTTCAGTCCACAGCTGCACCAGAAAAAGACAATTCTTTATTTCTTCTCACCATAGGGATACCAATCTCGTTGGTCCCAATGTACATATCGGGGCAAATGACGGATCGAGCGGCAAAATCCACGCGCTTCCCCATCATGTGCTTGCGGAACAGTCCTTCCTTCTTCTCCAACAGCTTTGAAAACAGAAGGTAACAATTAAAACCTCAAAGTAAGGAAAACCAAATGGATTCTTACAATGATGAGCATCATGAAAGTGCCCATGTACTAACCACAAGTAGTTCACTTCTTTCTTACTCCATCAGCTTCTCTTTTTTAAGTAGGATTCCACCTGCTACCCACCTGACGAATACCAGGGTATTTTTCTGTTATCAGCTTGTCCATGTCACTATCAAACACAATGTTGACATGGCTCTGGAGACGTATCCAAGTGTTGTACAGCTTATCTGCAATGCTCTGTCCTGGAATGGTTGTCAGCACAGAACGGTCCAGAGGTTCACTATCCCCACCTGTCTCCTACAGAAACAGAAATTAGAAACTTGGACTTAACAAAGAGTATCTTCTATTTACTAGGCTGAAATTGTAGTATTAATTACAGTACTAAATATAGCAAATGAAATATTCACCATTTTGCACTGATAGTCAGGCCATGTTAGGAATCACTGTAACTAGAGAATCCTATTCTTAGCTAAAAATAATGTCAATCCAAGAGCTTTTTTTCACCTAAAATCACCTTGTTTTCAGTCTAAAAGCCACTAAAGAAGCCACTCTGAAACTCATTAACCTCCTGTCATGTATTTTAAGAACAGATCTCCATCTAGTGGTTACATTCTGAGTAACTTAAT